>CAUYQU010069824.1:0-178855 GCA_963574635.1 Cheracebus regulus
TCTGAGTGGACGTCCGGCTTGTTGGTGATGAAGTTTTTTCTGTTTCTTAGTTTTCCTTCGGGGGGCGCCCCTTCCCCACAGAGCTGGGCCTTCCCAGGTTCAGCTGTGCTTGCTCTCAGTTCTCAGTGCTTCCAACTGCTCTTCTGCTCTTCTCCTTGTGGGAATGGGACTGGCCGAGCCCGGAGTCCCGTATACTCCGCACCGAGAAGCGCCATGCCAGGGCGCCGGCAAAACAGCCACGCTGGGCAAAAGAGTCACGCTGGCGACCCGAGTGGCTCCTTCGCCGGCAATCTCCCAGTTTGTGGGCATCAAAAATTCGTCTGCAATTGCGGCATCCACTCGCTCTCTGCGCTTTCACTGGGAGCTACAATCCCGAGCTGCTGCTACGCGGCCATCTTGGATCTCTCTCCGCCCGGTGATGAAGATTTTTTTGTTTCTTAGTTTTCCTTTGGCGGACACCCCTTCCCCACAGAGCCGGTCCTTCCCGGGTTCGCTGTGCTTGCTGTGAAACTCTCAGTCCTCAGCGCTTCCAATTGCTGTTTTCCTTGTGGGGATGGGACCAGCCGAGCCTGTCCGTCCCGTATACTCCGCACCGGGAAATGCCGCACTGGGGCACCGGCAAAACAGCCGCGCCGGCCAAAAGAGTCGCGCTGGCGACCCGTGTGGCTCCTCTGCCAGGAATCTCCCGGTCTGTGGGCAACAAAAATTCGTCGGAAATTGTGGCGTCCACTCGTTCTCTGCGCTTTCACTGGGAGCTACATTCCTGAGCTGTTGCTAATCGGCCATCTTGGCATTTACTATCAATAACTTTTTTTTATATGAGTTCATGTTTTCTTTTAAAAAGCTGATCCCATGCACTATGTTATTGCTACCAGAATTTTTACTTTCTTCTGGAACAGAGGTTGGCAAACTATGATCTGTGGGCAGAATGCCCGTTTATATAAATAAAACTTCATTGGAACCACAGCTATAGCTATTAGTTGACATATTACCTATGGCTCCTTTATTCTTACAGCAGCAGGCAGAGCTGGGTAGTTGTAACAAAGACATTGCCTGCAAGTACTAAAACATATACTATATGACCATTTACAGAAAAGTTTGTAGACCTTTGTTACTACTAAAATATTACCACTAAGATGCACAGTATCAAAACTACTACTCTGAGCTTTGAGGAAAACATGCTGGCTATCTTAAAACCTAAAGCCAACTTTTATTGTATGATTAATTCAACAGTGGTCATTCTGGAGACCTCCAAAGAGCCATAATCACCTTTTGTGATCTAATTTGCCATCACCATCTACAAACCCTGTTTTGCCATGTCATTTAACACACCCTACCAAAAAATTAGTAATGTGCCAATACTGTTTGTAAAAAGCACTAACCAGCAGCACCATATAATAACAACAGGCTAGGTGCATAGACTCATGCTTGTAATCCTAGCACTTTGGGAGGCCGAGGCAGGTGGATCATGAGGTCACGGGGCTGAGACCATCCTGGTCAACATGGTGAAACCCCATCTCTGCTAAAAATACAAAAATTAGCTTGGTGTGGTGGTGTGCATCTGTAATCCCAGCTACTCGGGAGGCTGAGGAATGAGAATTGCTTGATCCCAGGAGGCAGAGGTTGCAGTGAAGTAGATCGTGCCATTGCACTCCAGCCTGGTGACAGAGCAAGACTCTGTCTCAAAAAAAAAATTAACCAGTACCATAAGCACTGTGCTAAGCATGTTACATGTATTGTTATGTAACCAAGATGTAAGATACACAGGGGTAGGGTTTTGTCTGTTTGGTTCACTATTGAGTCCTTGGAACTTAGAACAATGGGTAGCACACCGTAGCCACCCAACAAAAATTTGGTAAATGAATGGAAGTTAGTTCTCCCATAAACGCCATGGTATTTATCCTGTTATTGGCAAAATGACACGTAGAGATTTGAAACCAGGTGGTTTCAGTCAACACCTCACTGCCTCTGTTATCATGTGGTTCAGCCAGCACACCCTCCTCCAGCCCATCTTGTTTTGAATTAAGTAAAGACCCTTTGGCAATGGAATAACTAAATCTAACCTGATTAAACAGTAAGCATTTATTGGGAGTTGATTTACTTAGCACTGTATTAGAAACTACAAACCTAAAAAGAAATCTAAGATGCTTTTGCCTGTGGCACATGCAGAATAGTATACTTGCTAAAAGCATGGGCTCTGGAAGACTGCCTAATGCTCCATCCTAACTCCATTATTTCCTTGCTATGTTACCTTGGCAAATTATTTACCCTCCCACTGCCTCAGTTTCCTCATTGGTAAATGGGCATGACTACAGTATCTAGGAGCTTGATCCACAGTAACAATACCTATCACATTGTAAGTGCTAATTTGTACCCGTGAAGATTTGTTACAGTCATGTGGCCCGTAAAGACATTTTGGTCCACGATGGAGCAAATAGGACAGTGGTCTCAAGGGATTATAATGAAACTAAAAAAGTTCTATTGCCTAGTGATGTAGCCATCAGAATGTCTCATGGCAATGAATTAATCACATCTGTGGTGATGCTGGTGTAAACACACCTATTGCACTGCCAATCGTATACAAGTACACGTAGAATTATGCACAGTGTATAATCCATGATAATGATAATAAACGACCATGTTACTGGTTTATGTATTTACTGTGAGATGCTTCATATTGTTATTTTAGAATGTACTCTTTTTAAATGTTAACTGTAAAACAGCCTCAGGCAGGTCCTTCCAGCGCTATTCCAGAAGGAGGCACGGTTACCATAGCAGAGGACAGCTCCATCCATGTCATTGCCCCTGAAGACCTGCCAGTGGGACAAGATGTGGAGGTGGAGGACAGTGATATTGATGATCCTGGCCCTGTGTAGGACAAGGCTCACGCATGTGTTTGTGTCTTAGTATTTTTTTATTTATTTATTTTTTTGAGATGGAGTCTCACTCTTGTCACCCAGGCTGGAGTACAGTGATGTGATCTAGGTTCACTGCAACCTCTGCCTCCCGAGTTCAAGCGATTCTTCTGCTTCAGCCTCCTAAGTAGCTGGGATGACAGGTGCCAGCCATCATGCCTAGCTAATTTGTGTACTTTAGTAGTGACAGCATTTCACCATGTTGGCCATGCTGGTCTCCAACACCTGACCTCAGTGATCTGCCCGCCTCAGCTTCCCAAAGTGCTGGGATTACAAGCGTAAGCCACTGTGCCTGGCCTGCATGTCAGTTTTAAACAAAAAAGTTTAAAGGGTAAAAAAAAATTTATTTTAATCCAAAAACTTTATATAATAAAGATATAAAGAAAATACTTGCATGCAGCTAATAATGTGTTTTTAAAGATAAGTGTTATTACAAAAGAGTCAAAAAGTTAAAAATAATTTAAAAGTTCACAAGGTAAAAAACGTTATAATAAGCTAGGTTTATTACTGAAGATAGGGAAAAAAGTGTGTACTTTAGTAGACCCTAAGTGTACAGTTCTTATAGAGTCTACAGAGGTGTGCAGGGATGTCCGGAACCCTCACCTTCCATTCACCATTCACTCACTGACTCACCCAGAGCAACTTCCAGTCCTGCAAGTTTCACTCATGATAACTGTCCTATCCAGGTGTACCATTTTTTAATCTTTTATATGGCTCCTTTTTACTGTACTTTTTCTATGTTTAAATATGTTTAGATAGACAAATATTTACCAGTATGTTATCATCACCTGTAGTTTTCAGTACAATGACATGGTGTACAGGTTTGTATCCTGAGAGCAATAGGCTATTCTGACTATAGCATATAGGTTTAGTGGTGTAGTAAACTATAGCATCTAGGTTTGTGTAAGTAACCCTCTTACCTTACCCCAACAAAGAAATTGCTTAACAATACATTTCTTAGAAAGTATCACTGTTGATAAGCAATGCATGATTGTATCATATGTATTTAATTCTGTGACTAGGAAAATAAGAAACTCCCACCTGAGTCAATTTGTGAGTCACACTGCATTATATTTTATAACCCCACGTGCTGGTAGACGAAAGCCACAAGCTGTTGAGGGCTGACGGTTATAGAGTTATCCACAAGCCCTAGAACTCTCCTCCCCCACTACTTCCCCTGGTAAATTTCTACTCATCCTTCATGTCGGACCTTAAATGTCACTTCCCTGCACTAACCTTCCCTGACCTCCTTGTCCTGCAACTGGATCAGCGTCCACAACGCAATCCCCACGCTCCACATGCCCTGTACTTCTTCCCCATGAATGCAGAGCTCCTGGAGTTGTGCAATAACTGTCAGCAACATGTGTCTAGTTGTTTCCTTGTGTCTTGTTTTCTTCTGCATTCCTGCTTCACACACAGGAGACTTCCATAAATGTTTGTGGCCTGAATGACTGTGCAGTGTGCACCTCCCCCAAAAAAGGAGAGATTATTGTGAGTTTGAAAGTCTGCAGACAAGTGAGACCAGAGATAGTGAGACAGTAAAATGAAGAAGGCTGAATGGTTTGCAGGTCTCGATCTTATTTTATTTTCTCTTTTTAAAGTGAAGGAACAACAGCAGTGTGTGATTTCTGGAGAAGAATGTGTATAGCTTATCCACAAATCTCAAAACCTCTGTTAAGTAGTTCTACAGGAGGTAGGGCTGGGTTTTGTGTTCGGTTGAGACAGACACAGTGATTATAGGAAGGCATGCTTTCTAGTGCACTGGTTCCTTTGCCATGAGTCTGGGAATTACCACTGTATTCCTCAAGGAGGAAGAAAACCTTGGTAGGGAGATTTTCTTTTCAAATAACATTGATTTGGTGATTGATGGCAATACTACAAAATAAACATCTACTTTTTATAATTCAATATGGTTCTTGAGTGGTAACTGTTCTTGTCAAGTTTATATACATGTAAGTATATAATCTCTTTCCTCTGCTCTCTAATTTGCAATTATTCATTTCAGAAATCCTGATTCTTCCTACAGCATAAGGTATGGGTTTTCTTAAGATTCTCACCTGTCTTATTTCTTAACATATTTATCAAGTATGCCCTTATTTTTGTGAAAGTATAAACCTTATCTCCACTTAGCAGAGATGGAAAATAAAAAATGTTTTAAAAACTAAGGAAAAACAGTTGGTCCTAATATGCAACGCAAATGAGTGAATTTTATAAAAGGCAAAGATAAAAAAAATTATAATCCCTTTGGCATGCCATTCATTAAGAAAAATTCTTCCTAAGGTCTATGAGTTTTAAATATGCTCAGCAAGTCAATCATTTATTCATTCATTCAATTCAATTAATATTTATTGTGCATTTATTCATTCATTCATTCATTCAATTCAACTAATTTATCAAGCAACCTTGTATGTATAAAGCCTCCTGCCAGGTGTGGGAGGCTGGGTTCACTGAGTTAGTTAGACATGTACCTGAGTAAATGTGCCCGTGAAGACGGGATAATGTAACTCTGCAGTATTCCAACTGTGCTCCATGAACTGATCCTGGTCCTCAAATTGGTCATTGCTGGGGCAAGAGAAGTACAGAAACTGAGAGCAAGCCTTCAAAACCTTGCCCGTATATGTGATTGTGTCATTTTGTGTCTATTAACTCTAATACATAAAAATGGAGCTTGTATTTTTCACTGCCTTTTTCTTTCTCGTTGTACTTTATAAAGTATTGAACCATGATGGACTGGGGGAAATGGGGCCGGTTCTTGACCACAGAAAGTCTGAGAAGCCTTGCTCTAGGAAAGGTAAAGTAGCATGGGGCAGGAAAGAGGGAGAGCAGGAGAGCATGCATGTTTCCAGCCTGGGAAAGGGAAGCAGGAAGCAATCTGAAAAGGCTCCCCCAGGGGGCGTGGCATTTGAGCAAAGCTGAACAGGATGGGGACGGTTTGGAGGCAAAGACAGGAGAAAGGACATTTTGAGGCAAAGAGAAAGGCTGAGGGTTGATGCAGGGTGCCATGCGTATTTAACGCTCTGTAAAGCACAGAGCAGGTGAGTAATCACGATAATAATAGCAGCTAACATTTATTGAACACTTACCGCAAGCCAGGCTCTGTGCTAAGAACATGGTGGGAATTATCTCATTTGTTCCTTCCAACTACCTGCAGGGACACTGATTTGTGAAAATCGTTCCCAGACAGACGAAGGATATTAAACAGGAGGTGAGAGTGCCCCTTGGGGGAATGGGCTTCGAGAGCACAGGCAGACAGGAGTCAGATGCCATTCAGGGACAGCGGGGCACCAACTCCATTGTCTGTCTCTCCTAGACGAGGATGTGGCCTTGCTGCGCCTGAGTCAGGCTTATCAATGTCCTCTTTAAATGGCAGGCATAATATTGCCCTGCAAGTTCTTTTGGAATGGTGATGTGAGTCCAAGAACAAGGACGAATGGGCAGGGAAACAGAAGGCACTGGCTTCCCAGGTCTAGCACAACCCAGCCTTGCTGCAGACCCCTTCTTCACAACCCCGGGGACAGGGATGGCTCTGCTGAGTGGTGCTGCATCTGGCTCCTGCTGTGAGTAGCCCCTGGAAGAGCTAAGAGTTTGTGCCTCTGGCTCATTAAATGCAGACCTTAATCTAACCTTAGAAAGTAAGTGTTCAGCTCCTTCTAGTTAGTACGGAAATGCTGCATTTGCTTTTAAGTAAGTGTGAAGTGATTTGTATAGATGTTTTGAACTCAGGCCTAACTGCCTCCAGAGATGCAGGAACTAAGACCAGAATAGGAGATGGGGGCCAGGACACAGATGGAGGCCCTGACTTCCAGGCTTAGGACCTGAACTTTGATTCTGGGGACAGCAGGGAACATAAAAGTCATATGGGAGGTTCTTTACCTCCACAAAGAACATTCTTTGGCTCAGCAGGACAATATGGTGGACAACGACAAAGTAACTCATGAGGGCCTTGGTCAGGTTCTCTTGAAGAAAATAAAAGGGTTAGAATGATACAGCTCTTCCTAAATCAGGGGCCGCCAATGCCTGTGGTTATTACCAAGTCCACATTTTATAGATGGGCCCCTAAAATGTCTAGCTAGGACCTTCCTGAGCCTGTTTTTTAATAATTTGAGACACATACACACACACACACACACACACACACACACCCTCACCTTTTCTTGAGATCACTGCTCGGAAGGCGGCACATTTAGTCTGGTCTGCTTACCGATTTGTGAAACACTTCAGCAACCTTTAAGAAGTCAAGTGCCATAAAATCAAAGTCCCTGTTATCGTGGAAAATCCACCTTCGTTGCCAAAGCAAAGCTAGAGACAGAGTTAACCATGGCAGCCATGAATAGCTGTTCTCTGAGGGCCAGAATCATGATTTTCAATGTTTTTCCGTCTGAAACAGGGGAACATTACTCACTAGAGCTGAAACTGTTTCCTGTCCCATGAAGCTAAATTCCTACGCCAGCAATATGGTCTCAACAGAAGCCCTGAAAACAGAAATGTCATTCCGCAAAGTTCTTATTTCAGCCAACAAAGCTTTAAGTTTAGACTTAACTGTGAAACTGAAAATTTGGCTCACCACAGAGGAAACTGGAAAGACTTTTTTTGAAACGCCAGGAGACTGATGTCACTGCTTTGCCTATCCAATGTCATCTCATCCCTCTCCCCCAAAACCCAAGCAAACTCTGCAGTAAGTGACGAACGGTTGAAATTTCAGCTTACCTCAGCTAGCAGGCACTTCCAAACTCATTTAAAGCTCAGGTAAGTTTTAGCTTTAAAAAACGTGGTTAGGAAAAAGACCAAGTAATTTATCCCGTTAGCATCTATTCCATGAAAAATGGGCAGGAAGAAAAAAAACACACCTATGTTAATACGATCTTTAGCAGAAAAATGCAGTGTTGTTAGGCCTGATTTCTCATACAGATTTCTTTACTGTATCCATATTTACTAAAATGTTTATTGCTGTGACTACAAGAAATTGGGCATTAATATTTACCCCTGTTGCATGAAAGAACTTACTGTCCTTGTTCTGCAAGTATTTGGAGTCAGAGATTCCTTAAGTAAAAGTGCTACAGATGAATGCTATATGTGCAGAATGGCTTAGCAAGATGCCGGACGCTATCCCACACTGATGAAATTGGTTATATAACTGGCATTGCATCATGGATGGCTATCCCTATACTTTGTTCTTGTAATTTCAATCAGCCCAAACAAGTGCACCCCTTCGGATTTAGAGTCCCAACCAATATTTGCCCACACAGACGTGGTCAAGACAACCCCCAGGGCTTTTGTATGTTGGCTCTTTGTCCAGATGGTATAAGAGCCCATTTATGACATCAAAGTATTATGTAAACTCCCGCATCATTAGAGTTATGCATTTAGCCCATTCATTTAAAACTCTGACAAGTTATTCAGCAGTGCTTTAAAAAATATTTATAAATCTCAGGAGCATCTACATTTATTTGAAAAACAGTGCAGAACATGTTGCTTGTACAGTAGGCACTATTTGGTGGCAGGAGTCTGTGGCTTCCTCTACCCCTAGTGAAGCCTACGGGACTCCAGGGATCCAGCACCCATGGGTTTAGAGTCTTGGGTGTGGTCCAGTGAAGACACTGCTCTCTTTCATATCTCCAGAGTCCATGAAGGAGCTGGCTTACGTGTCCTTTAATTTGGCTCCGTTTACTGGGAGGTGCTTCACCATGAAGGCTTGGTAATGGATATTCCAAAAAAAATGCAAATAGCAGCCACATTCAAGAGTACCATTTAAAATGAAAACCCACATGAGGTCTCTCAGCAAACCACTAGCTTTAAAGGGAGCCTGGCTGACTTAGAAGACGGGACACTGGATCCTGGACACGCTGCACCACACAGCCTGCCGGCCACAGCCCTGCTGCTTCTGACCACGGAATTTCCAAAAGACTCCCTCAAGGAAAGCCAAGAGCACATTTTTGTGGCATTAGAGTGAAGTGAGATTTCTCTTTATTAGAGAGAGATGGCATTGTAAATAGGGTCATTTTCCCTCACAGGGTACCAGTCTCCAAGAGACTGCCTTCCCAGAGAAGTGCCCTGGGAAGGAAAATGCCTCAGTTAAGGTACCACATGGTTTGAGGGACTCAAGCTGTCTCTAAAAAGCCTTGGGAAGGGGAAGGATCCATTTCAGCATCACAATTTTTCTGAGCCAATCAGGGCTTGACAATGTGGGCACCAGAACTGAATGATCCAGTCATTGTTCTGCAAGGAGGACCCAAGGACCCAAAAGCCATGAAGTAATGAACAAGAGGAGGCTCAGCTCCAGAGGGCAGAGGGCTTCCTTTAGGAGGTGAGTCATGAGCTGTGTTTTGCATTGGCAGAGAGGAAAGCTACATGGGTAGGGTAGAAAAGAGTGAGCTGTGTCTAGGGGACAAGATGAATTGGATGGGTGGCTCAGTGTCAAAGATCCACCATTAATGAAACACTGTGGACCAGGCAATGTAAAGGTGTCCCATTGGAACCCATAGTTGATCCCTTAACACTTAAAACAAAACAAAACACTGTTCTGGATGCAAAAAGAACCATTTTAGCAAGGAGGGGCCAGATGAGTTGGGATGGCAGGGAGACTAGCTTTGAAAATGGGGTAATGATTCAGTTGTGGTACAGATGGCATTGGGAGGAAGACAGTGAGTACAGGAATGCAAATTACTAAATTAGGTGCAACCAAGACATGACTCCTGAGCAAATGATCAAACCTACTCCCCAACTGTGAGCCCAGTTTTAAGATTTTAGTGTAGACAAAACAGTATAGGGCTTGGCTATGTGCACCACTGGCCTACAGTACAACCTACTGCTACCCTACATTTAAAGGAACAGCAGTTAAAGACCCCACATTTCCTCTTCTCCTAAGCACCTCACAGCATATTCACCTATCACCAGACACCCCATTCCTGGACCACGCAGCCATTCCTTTGAGGGGACTGATTCAACAAGGTAGTGAAATAGAGAACTTAACCAGATGATTACAAATGCCATTGAAATGTGAGACTTTCAAATTGGAGAGAGTATGAAGCTCAAGTAATATGCTCATTTTATGGAGGAATAAGCAAAGGCTGAAAACACTGGTGAGGCTTCCCTAGGATCTGAGAGAGCTGGACTGGGTGCTGGGTGAGTTCTCTTCCTAGCTCTATCCTTGAAATACTAGAAGAAGCTGAGAAATCTTTTTTTTTTTTTTTCTGAGCCTCAGATTCCACATTTGTAAATAGAAAAATATAACTAAATGGCTCCTAGGTCCCTGCTAGCACTAACTTCTTGTGTGATCAATGCTTCTAAAATTGCAATGTGTCCAGGTGGGGAAGTTCATTTACCCCCTATCTGGTTTACGCTCACTTAAGGGAGTGATTTCTTTCCTCTGAGGCTCTCATCCTGCCCATTATTCAGAGCGAGCTGCCTCCTGGTGTGCTGTCAAAACACATCAGCTTCAAAGACAAACACCTACCTTTCCATCCCAGTCCAAGAGAGTTTACTGTATAATTTATGATAATGTTAAGTCTGTTTCTCATAAATGTTAATGGTGCTACATTTTTTTTTCATAGATGGGTAATTCTCAGAAAAGCAGCTGGATGTTAAAAGTTACTTTCTTTCTTTCTTTCTTCCTTTCTTTCTTTCTTTCTTTCTTTTTTTAACAACATAAACTGCCTCAGCCAACAAATCAGATTAAAACAAAACTCTCCAGCTTTGCAGGCACAAAGATTCTGCTAGTGGTAGTAAGTAAATCCAAACGAAAATCATTCAAAGATTCTGTTCTTATAATTGTTTATCTACCGTTATTTCATGAAGTTCACATTCACAGATTTTTCTCCATTTTAATGTGTAGATATTAAGAACTCTTTGCCTTAATCCAATTCTTTCCACCCCTATAAATTGCTGAACTTGTACATTAGTATTAATATAATATGCCTAAGTACGTCCCAGAGTAAATTCTTTCCTGCTAAAAATATTTTGCCATCAAATATTCGGCCTTTTCTCATCTATACAAACTGTAACCTTTACTTCAAAGTGCCATGCCTTCATCTTTTATACACTATAGAATTGTTTTGACTGCTAAATGTGCTTGAGGAATTCTGACATTTGAAAGTTGGATTTTGAAATCATTTGAATCTTTCAAAGTTATCCCCTGACGAAAGAAAATGAATCAATAATTTCAGGTTAGTTACTGTATTGGAGCTTCTGAAATTCCAAATTTTCTATTTTGAAGCATCAATTTATCAAAGAATGCAAGTATTCTTAATTTTTGATGCTGTAAAATGCAATAACCATAGACACATTTTATCCTAGAAAGATAAAGACTTCAAAAGTACACAGCCAGAAAAACACACAAAAGAACTATCTTAAACACCTTCAAATTGCTGGGGCTCAAGATACCTGGGTTCTAATCCCTCCTCCATTTGATAATTGCAACCTCATTCATTCATTCATTCAAGATGTATTGGGTTTGACAGCAAGGTACTGTGCTGGGCATTAGTTACAGAGAAACGCTAAAATATGGTCTCTACTCTCAAAGAGTCCATAGTATAGGAATAAACAGCCATGCAAACAGCTGTTTGCATTCCTACAGTGTGGTGGGAACATTAACAAAGATATGCAGAGAGGGCCGGGTGTGGTGGCTCAAGCCTGTAATCCCAGCACTTTCGGAGACGGAGGCGGGCAGATCACAAGGTCAGGAGATCGAGACCATCCTGGCTAACACAGTGAAACCCCATCTCTACTAAAAATACAAAAAATTAGTCGAGTGTGGTGGTATGTGCCTGTAGTCCCAGCTACACGGGAGGCTGAAGCAGAAGAACTGCTGGAACCCAGGAGGTGGAGGTTTTGGTGAGCCGGGATGGCACCATTGCACTCCAGCCTGGGTTACAGAGGGAGACTCCATCTCAAACAAACAAACAAAAAAGATAAGCAATAAGCAGAGAGTATTGGAAACGCAAGAGAGTAAGGGTGGGGGAATGTCAGGGTTTCAAGTTTTCTTAAGGAAGGTGACACCTCAACTGAGCCTTCAGGCCTGCTCTCTCTCTCAGCTTCACAGGGTGCTTGTGAGGCTCTCGTAAGATAAAGCCGGGGAAAGGCCTGTGAACTAAAGCACAAAGAGCCATAGTGGGATTATTTTCCATGGTGAGAAATAGAAAGCTACAGCATAATGAGCGAGTTCTTTTGCATCTCTGGCTATTAATGAAAACATCCAAACATGATTTGGAAGCGGGTTTTTAAAAACCCAGTTTCAGCAGATTTTCTCAATCTTATTTGTATTTATAGAGGACTTAAAAAGAAAGGACTATATATCTCCATTTCACAGATGAGGTCATTTAGGCACGGAGCCCAGAGAGTTAAAGGACGACTCTTCTAGGGGAAAGGGGAAAAAAGCCTCAGCCAGAGGTCAGACAGAGCAGCTCAGGAACCTGGAGCTGGGGTGGCAACGGCGGGGATCACGTTTTCCTTCTGTGACACTCTCCCAAGGGTGACGCCACCCTTGTCAAAATTGGGAGGAGGAATGATTTGTTTTTACTTCATAAAAACAAGTCAGAAAGGAAACAAAAAATCCACATTTAAAACTCCCAAATGTATTTTGAAACAAGTATTTTCTTCATTTCTTTCCAAGGCAGACAAAGCAGGTGTTAAGGCTGAGTCCCTGCCATGTGAACCAAAGATGGCCCTGACTGCCTTGCACTGGGCGACCTATAATACGGACTTCAAGCGCAAAAGGAGATAAAGAGGAAACACAAAAAGAATTCGTGAGGGTCGGAGTTTTTGGAAGATGAACATGGGATGACAGCATGAGCTGGGTGTTGAAGTCGGGAAGATTCAGTTAATAGAGGAGAAGGAGGAGGAGGTGTGGCCGATGGGGAGCAGTCGTGCGAGCAAAGGTGCAGAAACAAGCCCTCAGTTTACCCAGAAGAAGGACCACTACCCAGAGTTCTCAGGGGCAATTTTCATTTTTTGGTTTGTTTCGTTTTTTGAGACAAAGTCTCGCTTTGTCACCCAGGCTGCGGTACAGTGATGCAATCTTGGCTCACTGCAACCTCCACTTCTGATCTCAAGCAACCCTCCTACCTCAGCTTCCTGAGTAGCTGGGACCACAGGCATGCATCACAATGTCTGGTTAAGTTTTTTTTTTCTTTTTTTTTTTTTTAGAGATAGGGTTTTGTCATGTCACCTAGGCTTGTCTGGAACTCCTGTACTCAAGCCATCTGCTCACCTTGGCCCCGTAGAGTGCTGGGATTGCAGGCATCACCCACTCATCAGGGGCAAACCTCCATCAGGGCTTCCCCCAGTAGGGCTCCCAAGATTGGCCTTGAGGGCCATAAGAAAAAAATCAGACTTAGCTATACCCCTTCCCTGTCCCCAGTCACAGTTAATTCTTGTGGATGAAGCAAATGGCAGCAAGGACAGCAGGGCTCTACCAGAGTTGACTCATTTATTTCATGCATGCTTAGTGTGCCAGACCTGGGGACATGAAGCTCCAGTGAAATCCAGTCTTTGTGCTAGAGAAGCGATAGATCTGTGAAGACAGATGCCCATCCACTCAACATACTACTGTACAGTGAGGGGTTCAGGGCAACAAAAGAGAGGTGTGCAAATGCTATGGGCAACTGGTGAGGTGGGGAGGAGTTCTGTGAAACAGATGATGGTAAAGGGGAACATGAGCAAGCAAGGATGAAAACACACAGCATGTTTTGGAGAGGAAAGAAAAGCCGGTGTCAAATCTAATGTGGATGACCGTCTGCTTGGGCTGTGGTTCTCGGCCCTGGCTGCCCATTAGAATAGTCTAGAGAGCAAATACAGATGCCACATGTCCTATATTTTGATATGAGTGGTGGCTATACAGACGTATTTCTATGTAAAAATTCATTAGTCCACAGATTTAAGACTTGCATCCTTTACTGGTTTAAATCACACCTCAATAAAATTAAAATACTAATCCCTATACTCCAACCAGACCAATCAAATCAGAATCTGATATGCCAGCAGAGCTGAAGACCACTGTTTCATAGGAGGAATTTCTGAAAAACATGCCGTACTTTAAAGGCCACATATTTTTAAACACGAATCAAAGCCTTAGATTACACTATCTACTAGGGAGAAGTTAACAACAATAACTAAAATTTACTAAGGTTCTTGTTAATGCTCTTTTTTTTTATTCTAAATCAAGTCTTATTTCTTTATTATTATTATTATTTTTTGAGACAGAGTGTTGCTCTGTCACCCAGACTGCAGTGCAGTGGCACAATCTTGGCTCACTGCAATCTCCGCCTCCTGGGTTCAAGCAATTCCCAGCCTCAGCCTCCTGAGTAGCTGGGACTGGCGCGTGCCACCACGCCTGGCTAATTTTTTTTTTTTTTTGTATGTTTACTAGAGACGGTGTTTCACCACGTTAGCCAGGCTGGTCTCGAACTCCTGACCTCAGGTGATCCACCCGCCTTGGCGTCTCAAAGTGCTGGAATTACAGGTGTGAGCCACCACACCAGGCCAATCAAGCCTTATTTCTAATCCTTATCACCACTCCATAACACAGACTAAGTTATACCTCTACCATTTTACAGAGGAGGACATCTAGGCTCAGAGAGGTTATTGTCTTGCTCAAGGGCACAGAGGTAACAGGAAGTGGAACTGGGTGGCTGTGTGCATGGAGGGGTGCATATGTCTCCGAAGGGATCCAAGCATCTTTCCTGAAGGGAATTACTAAAAACCATCAAATGACTTTTGTAGCCCACCACCATAACTAACTCAAGCTCTAACAACTTCTTTAAAAAAGAGCTTTTGCTGCTACAGAAAGAATTTCTGCAAAGCAGGAAGCCTGAAGTCAGCAATGATTAAACTGCCCCTTGAAACCCTTAGCTACTTGCACGTCTCTTTGTCTTTGGGGTCTCAACTCAGCAATTCGTTTCAGCTTCAGTCTGCACCAGGATCTGAAATCTGTCATGCTGAGGGCAAGAAGAAATGCCCTCCTAACAAGACTGTGGGCATCACTGGAGCTGCCTGCAACCCAGACTTCCAAAGACTCATATTCTTCATGAGCAGGTAACGAAGCTCATAGGAACAGGAAAAACTGCACAAAAGCAGAAAATGACAATTCAGAACACACACCCATCGAGTGACAGCATTAAGGAAATCCTCAAAGCCCTTAGCAATGTAACTGTCAAAAGAAAAAAACAATGACTTCTTATAAAAAAAAATGCCCAAGTAGAAGTTATAATAAGGATCTATATATATACTGCAAGTTGTGAAAATTACTGTAGCATTAAAAGCGATAAGAGAATAATATCATCTAGTGTATATGAAATCCAGGACAATATAAGATGGGTTGCTTAAGCATAAAGGCTAATACTGCTTAGAAACACCAGGGAAATAAGAACTGTATGTAAGAGGAAGAATATTCACTTGGTATTTCCGGATCACCTCTCTGCTCTTTGCAGGAGAGTAAACAGCATTTCCGGATGGCATCTCAGCAGTTCTTCACACTGAGAGAACTTCTTTCTTAAGCTAGGCTCTGCTGTTTGAGCTGAAAAGTTGGGGAAGACATTATTCCATGTTACTCCTTCACTCCCCATTCTATTTCTAAAATCTCACAATGGATGACAGAGAGGGCTCTCTTCTATTGTGGAGGAGACCAAGAACTAAGGGAAGCATTTGAAAAGGGGCAGTTTTGGAAAACTGGTCTTTTCTAAGAATCCAGACACAAGACCTGTGGAGCTAGAGTGTATTTTAAAGTGTCGCCTCCAAATTCTCAATTGTAAAAATAAGGAAAAGAAGACTCAGGGCAGTGAAGTGATTTGCCTGAGGTTACACTGACTTCATGGCAGAACTGCGTCTAGTAAAGCCATAATTTACATTTTATATACAGCTGTATAACGAGTAAAGCACTTTCTCTGATATGATCTCAGAAATACCCTATGGAAGGTATCACTTTTTTTCAGATGAAAAAATTGAGGCTAAGAGAATCAGGAATTTTTTCCCCCCTAAGCTTACACAGTTAGTAAGGGGTGGATCTTTTGAAGCCAGGTGTCTAGAATCCCTCTCTGGCATCCAGAAAATTGCCTGTGCCAAGTGTGTGGCTAGCAGGGAAATGTCCACATCTGTACGAGGCTCCATTTGTCCTGATTTGTCCTAAATGTAACTATGCCATCCTCTCTGCCCACACCCCAGAAAAGCCTTCTTGCCTGTGCATTACTGAGTAAAATATATTCGAGCAGCTTCAGGCACATGCTGTACTGAGAAAATTGAGACAAAAGGCTAAGGATGTTTGGACACAGGCAAGAAGCTGTATTACAAAGGTACATCACTTTCATATTCATTTGCACATTTTTCCTCATAAGAAAATTAGGCTTTAATGTAACCTCAATTTCAACCTTGTTGCTTTATCGCCTAGAGCCCATTAGAGAGCTATTTCCCAGGGCCAGGAACTTATGATTGGAGGTCAGGAGGCTGGGGTTTTAATCGACTCATGATGAAGCTGCTTTCCCGGGGTGTCACTCTTCCGTCTCAGCTCTGCCCTATTCTCAGGGCGGTAGGTGGGGGGTGCACCCTCCATGGGCAGTGAGGCTTTTTCTTAATACACCAAAGGCTGAGTTAACTGACAATGAGGCTGGGGGGAGCAGGGAAGGGGACAGAAACTAGCCTCTTTCATTCACTCACAGAGCAGTATGTGTCAAAACTGAGAGCTAAAGCTTGCAAATACACTGCCCAGAATAATGGAAGGGCAGGGCCTGTTCCTTGCCCTGGGCTAAATCAGGTGTTTAATCCATATTAGGGGGACATGAAGAGCACCTGAAGAGTTTCATGTGTCCAAAAACAAACAATCCTTGAAAAATTCCTCAGATAAAACTACCTGCAAATAGGGAATGTTCTCGCGCAGTGGTTCTAGGTTCACACTGGAAGCGCTGAGGTAGCTTTAAAAATGTTGATGCTTGGGCTCCCCAGCCCTTTGCAGGTTCTAATATAATTGGTCTGGGGTGTGGCATGGGCACTGGGATTTTTTTTTTTCTTTTTTTTTTTTTTTTTTTGAGATGGAGTCTCGCCCTGTCACGGAGGCTGGAGTGCAGTGGTGCAATCTCGGCTCACTGCAACCTCCACCTCCCGGGTTCAAGCGATTCTCCTGCCTCAGCCTCCCGAGTAGCTGGGACTACAGGCGCCCGCAACCACGTCTGGCTAATTTCTGTATTTTTAGTAGAAACGGGGTTTCACCATCTTGACCAGGCTGGTCTTGAACACTCCTCACCTTGTGATCCACCCGCCTCAGCTTCCCAAAGTGCTGGGATTACAGGAGTGAGCCCCGGCGCCTGGCCAGGGCACTGGGATTTTTAACTGTCCCTTCCCCGACTTCCAGGTGATTGTAACATGCAGGCACGTGTGAGACGCACAGCTCTAGCGGAGGCCTAAGCCAGATTTGCCAGCCTGCCTCTGACCTGAAATGTCTCCCAACCTCTATGTCCATACCTGGGAAGGAAAAAGGAGGGGCAAGACCCTACTGTGCACTTCCCACGTGCTGGGGCCAACCATTCCAGGTACTCGACAGCTCCGGGTAGGAAGCTGCTGAGAACACAGGAGCAATTCACTTCGGCCTGCTTCAAAGTCCTCGAAGTCTCTGCTTATTCTACTAAAGAGAATGTTTATCAGGCCTCAGACTTCAGTACGTACACACGAGCAGCCACTGGAGGCCTGTGCGAAGGTTCCTCACCCCCGAGCACCCAGCACCACGCCAGCCCTGCTGATTCCCTTCAAAGCAGATTTCCCTCGCTGCTTCCTGAGGCCAGCCTCCCGCCTCTCAGCCCATTTTGCAGCCTGGCACCCCCGCCATTTACGTATCGGCTCCTTTTCCTTTAAGCAAGTCCACTATCAGGGCTCAGAGATAATGCAAACACCAGGAAAATACTATTTTTATATTCGAGTCGGTACAGCTTATAATAATTCATGCTGGTAGGTTTTGTCTCCTATATATTCGGATCCTGACTGCAGTCTACCTCCAGGCACGAACAAAATGGATGCAGTTGGGGGCAGCGGGAGACTCCCAATGCGTTTGATGTCGATTCGGCGCCCTTTCTGCCCCACCCCAAGAGCAGAGTGTGGAGTCTCACAAGTGCTGCTTCTCATCAGGAAGCTCAGAAACACCAACAGCAGAAGAGGGACGCACTGGAACATGGCTTTCTAGCCAGAGAATCCCAAGAGAGGAATAACCCTTTAGTTTCCGACACAGGCCATTCTTTAAAAGCAATGCCTTGTCTGTATTTATTTAACTATTTTTTAACCTTCTTTTATTTTTTTTCCCAGCATAACTTTTCCCCAGTTCCTTTGCTTTTCAAATCCTGCCTTGGAGCAATAAAACTTCTATCAATAAAACTATGAAAACCAGGCTCTGCTACTAAGGAGCCTTGTAACTCTAAGACTGAACCCCTCTCTGAGCCTCAGTTTCTCCATCTGATAAGAAGATCACACCTCACTAGCTGATTGCTAACCTTCCACTCTAACCTCACATGACTCTATCACTGTAATCCCTTTTTATTCCATTATAATCTTTGGGTCTTATTTCCAGCATCTAATCCATGACAGGCATTAACATTATCTTTCCTTATACAATCCATTCTTATTCCACCCCTGCAAAAAAGAGAAAACGTGTGTATTTGGAAAGGGAGGGGATCAATTGGATTTTTTCAAATTTAAAAATGTTTATCATCAACCTTTCCTATTATTGCAACATTGGTGGTGATGAAAATGAATTGGCTATAAAATGTAACACTGTACCTTTTTGTCCACTAAATGTCATATTTTATATCTATTAACAGTATTCATATCAAAAGCCAATTATCTTATTACTGTAAAAAGTGCAACTTGTGAGGGCAAAAGGGATAAGGTTACTACAAAACATGACATTAAATACCCTATACATATTTATGGCATCTTATGGCTTTTGAGTATTATCCTTGTTATTTCAGGTAGAGAAATATTATCAAATTATAAACTTGGGGACTGTTGCTATTATTTACCTACAGAGCTGTTAGTTTCTTTATTGATATGATTAGCTTACAAAACATGTCTATTCCGCTATCCCGGCAAAAAGAGCCCAGTGGTGTTAAACAAGTGGGCACAGAGGGCCTACTAATTTTATGGAATTCATGTTTATTTCATGTATATAGTATATCAGATTGTTTCTTAGATCACAATGAATACGTTATGATATTTGATCCCAAATAATCCTTTTTGCAAAGATTAGATTACAACAGTAACTTTATCATACCATTTCAATTATTTCTCTTTGAACTAATTGATTTTTTAAAATTGGCAATGCTTCTGATTCCTTTGTTTATCGAGAATTTTGTTGTTCTCTCCTTCCACTTTTCTCCTCCCAGTTCCAAATCAGAAGGGTCAACAAGGATATGCCTCTAATTTTCCACTAAACCCCTAATATCAAATGCTTTTGATACAAATAAAATCAGTTCCATTAGCACATTTAAAAAAAAATAAGTTAGCTAAAAGGTAGTGAAAAATCATCACATTTACTGTGAGGAGGATTGTATAGCCACAGGAACAGTGGCGTACAATCCAGAAATGCAAAATGTCATGTTGGGAAGCTGTGCTATAATACCAATTGACACATGTATTAAAGTTGTGATCTTTTTGAAATCTTGTATTACATTAAATTATAGTTTTGCAGCTGTGTAAGGAGTAATGGGAAGAATTTTTTTTTTTAGAAAGCTCCTCCTCTGAGGCTACAAGGAACCAGCCTTGGCTAACACAAGCATCCCTCCAGTCGACAGCCAGATGTAGTCTCCACACCCTAAAATCATCAAAGGCTCTCAGATGCCCTTCTCCCTCCAGCTTTATAACAGTCTAACTGACACACAAAAATTGTAGGTGTTTACAATATACACAATGTGTATACAACACAATGTTTTGATATATGTACGCATTGTGAAATGATTAAACCCAGCTAATGAACATATCCATCAACTTACACACCTTTTTTTTTGGTACTAAGGACATTTAAAAGCTGCCATCTTAGCAATTTTCAAGTTTATAATAAACGATTATTTACTACAGTCACCTGATTGTACTATAGATATCTAGAACTTACTCATCCTAACTGAAATTCTATACCCTTTGACCAACATCTCTTCATTACTCCTCCTTGCTTTTTAAAAAATGACTACTATATAGGGACAGTGAAAAGTACGAAATAAGAAAATTATGCATTTCCAAAGAGTTGTCATTAACAAGTTATTAATTTTTTCACCTCCTATTGTAGACACCAGATAGAATATTCATGTCTGATCCTGTTTGATCATCAAAACACCCTCCCACACACACCTGACAGATATCACTATTTCCATTTTACAGAAGAGAAAATGGAAATGTAAAGTGTTTAAGTAAGTTGCACAGGGCCTCCCTATTGGAACTCTGTTCGCCTGTGATCAGCCCATGCTCTCGCCACCATCCCGTGCCGCTGGAGTGTACCACAAAGCAAGATAAAACACCAAAGACGAAAGCAACTTAGGTTGTTAAGTCAATAAACTAAGGCAAACAACACTGCATGCATTTTATTCTTCCAATATATTTTTGGCGGAGAACAAATTGCCCTGGGAGAGGTATTGTATAATTTCATTTGGAGCCTCATCCTTCTGGTAGCGGCAAACTGAAACATACACACACTAAAATCAGATTGCAATTAAAATCCAATTATAAATATATTACTATATTAGACACCTACCCAGGAAAGATTCAGCAGGGGACCTTCTCTGAAAGGCAGTGTGTCACAGTCTTCAAACTGCTTCCATGTGTACTTCTGACTGTGCCCCCTGACCTTGAGTGTGTGTTAAACAATGCTTGGCAGTTTTTCTCTGAGATGGAAAGGACTCAATTTATATCTCATGATGGAGTAACTTTAATCATACTATTACCAATTTGCTATGGAGAATGACAGGTGACGAATATTAAATCTTCCTCATGCAGATTATTAAACAAACGAAACACAGCATTTCAACTGGTGGGATTCAAGAGATGGAATCTGTGTGAGGATAGGAAACACAGAATCACAAAAAAATAAAAGGTCCACATGTGACGTTCACACCTTTTTGGCTCTTTGTTCAAACTGTGTGTTATTTCTCTGACTTGAAATGTCTAGTAAACAGACATCCAAGGAAATGGGTAGTCACATCCCCTCTACCCAAAGCTTTCTTACAACGTGATGCACAAACAAAATGAATGGCCATCAACACCAAGGATGCATCCTATCTGACGATTCTGGAATTTCCTTCCAGTTGCCTTCCAGAAGATTCGTGCGGCTGGCATTTAAGTGGATTTTCTTTAATTTGACAGAACATTTCAACAGCAGAACTCAGGCTTCCAATATTTTTCAACAGTTGTCCTTGAGCTCATTTGTCATCATTAACATGAGCCATCTAGACAGATCACCCAGCACAACTCCACTCACCCGTCCAGCTCTCCAGTGAGGATGCAGTACCTGGGCTGGCTCTCAATATTTTTAATTTATGAAAATGTCTAAGGGCCAGCCACTGGACCCCCACTGTTTCTTTTTAAATGGTCTGGCATAGACTATGAGGCCACACTGTATGCATCAGCTTCTTACAGCTATAGGACAGGTGCTAATTAATCTACCTAATTATGTAGTCCAGTGTAAGAGGCTTACCCACAGGATTTTAAATCTGGAGGAAAAAAGCAAGGGAAGGAGAAAGGGAGGGAAAATGCTTTTGGTTTCACACTGAAACATAATTTCAAGAGTCAGCTTACTTGTCATTTCTACTTAAGTTGGAATGATTTGTGTATTTCCCCTGTATCACAATTGCTCTGTGTGTGTGTGTGTGTGTGTGTGTGTGTTTGTGTGTTTCTTCAAGGGTATACTTTTAAAGCACTAGAAAAAAACAGCAAACCAACCTGAGAATTGGTAGCTTACCTTTATTTTTTAAACTGCAAATACAGCAAGAAAAAAAAAATCCAAACAGTATATAAACTTAAAATCAGTCACATGAAATGTGCAAGACCTCAAATGATGCTGTAATTCCAGCGGGCTCCTGTTTGCAGTTAACCACTTATAGGATCAGTCACTGGAATTCCCTGGGCATCCATACAAATGAATATAATTACAGATACCATCAGCACAGACCTATGAGGCTGTTGATTATGTTAGATAACTCAGGGATATGGGGAGAGAGAAATCCTGGGGTGTGCAATCGATTTTGTCACATATATTCCCTTGGTTTTTCCAGCTTTATGGAAGGGTTGAAATGCTCTTTCTCTGGTTCCAACTGCCAGGGACACATATGAATGCTGTGATATCTGTCAGGGAAGGGGAAAGAAACTATTGAATTTCCTCCAGGGGAGTAAAAGCAGATCACAAGGGACCTAGTCTCTCAGAACACAACCCAATATTGGCAATGCATCTTGAGAGAAAATTCAAGTGCTAAGTGATGTCAATCAGTGCACGATGGCCCCACGAAGGAGAACAACCAGCCTGGTCCTGCACGCTCATTTACATGGCCCCCAAGAGGAGACACGGTCTGTGGCAGCATGTTCCCACCTCATGCCCACTCCCTTCTACAAGTGCCCCTAACCCTTTACAGAATAATAACTTAGTGTCATGAATTAAAATAGCTGAAAATAATTTTTAAAAATGAATAATTTAAGAATTCACATGTCTCGTTAACACTAAATGACTTTCCAGCTGGGCAGAAAATCAAACTCTGCATTTGGCAGTTTTACAAGTCATTATGGAAATATGTCTACTCTTCATTTGATCTCCTATTTCTAGATATCTTCCTCACTTCTAGATATTTTCCTCCTCTATATGTTACAGAAGGTATTTCAAGAGGATAAAAAATTGGGTACTATTTGTGATTTGGGGGGTGGTGGGGAAAGAAATACTAAAATAGTTGGAGATTTAAACTGGCAATGTTTTCTTGAAAACATTATGTTAAGTGAAAGAAGCCAGTCATAAAAGGCCACATATTGTATGATTCTATTTATACGGAGTATCTAGAAAAGGCGGAAAATACAGAGACAGAAAGTAGATTAGTGGTTTCCAGGGACTAAGGAGAGGAGGTTATGGGTTTCCAGGGACTAAGGATGATTGCTTAATGCGTACCAGGTTTCTGCTTGGGGGAATGAAAAAGGTCTGGAACTAGATAGTGGTAATGGCCGCACACTGTAAATGTACTTAAATCCAATGCCAGTTCATTTTTAAATGGTAAATTTTATATTATGTGTAATTTGCAATAAAAAATGTGATCGTGTTTTAAATGGTGGAGTTCAAAGTTTGGGTTCTAATGAATGACAGTTTAGTCAAAGGATCAGAATTTCCAGGAACTCTGCTAACCCTGACAAGGGCTTCACCAGGAATTTAAAAAGAGAAGGACAATGCTTCCATCTTCCGGGTTTCCTGTCTTAATCTTCTCATCTTGAGATCTGTCTGGAACTGAAAGAGATTCAGAACTGAAAAGAGAGGAGCAAGGAGGCAGGTGCATACCTTCCCTTCCCTTCTTAATCAAAAAGACCAACACACATTCAATAAACAGGGTTTCCAACGTATTCCATTTCCTCAGAGTGTTTACAAACAACAGGAAATGAAAGGTGTATAAGATTACTGCTTATAAACGTCACAACGCTCTGCATGGCTGCACCCTGGTCATCTCTCCCTTCTTTATCAAAAAGGAAGAAGAAAAACAGGAAAAGAGGAAAGAAAGCAGAAAGGGAATGGAGAGAAAAAGAGATGACTTTGGGTCCTGAGTACCTAATGAATACCTTTCCCTTGATCTGAAGAGAAATAATAATATTGGTTATAATAATATTAGCATAATGATTTACTGGTTATTTCATCTATAAAATGGACACAACTTACATTTGTTTTGGAAGGGATGAGATAAATGTACACATCTGGTTTCTGATGCTGAGAGTTGTCTCCATGTGATCTCAGAGCCAAAGACCTCAACATCTTCCATGATCCTCTCATTTCACATGTGGACAAAAGCAGAGGCTCAGGGAAAAAAAAAATCTGAAAAGACAATATTTTATGGTGCGCTTTACAGATTTTGATTCTATGAAAATGGAAGAACCAAGTGAATGCTTTGTGGATGCATTGCCTTTAGCAGTGTGAGATGTTTTGGCAGAAGGGTCCGCTTAGAATTCAGAATTTATAGATGTGAATTCAAACTGTGTTTCACCATTTAATAAAGTACTGAGTAAGGAATTAATATCTTTGGGGCTTAATTTCCTCAACCAAAAAAGGAAGATAAGTATATCTAGATATAAGGTCACTCAAAGGATTAAAGGAGGAAAATATAGGTAAATGATTTAGCACAGTACTCGGAGCAGAAGTACTTGGTACATGGTAGTTGTTGGTAGCATTACTACTATTAAAATCTACTCTAGAATGGGTGTTCTTCACAGTTCTTTCAAGTTTTCTGCACATTTCAAAGTGTTCATAATGAGAATCACATTTAAAGAGCGTAGGGCTTCAAGAAAAAACAAAGAAGAGAAGGTGAGGATCTATCTTCACAATTAATCCTTGTATCACTGAGACCCAGCCAAGTTTTCAAAACAGCTCATCAGTAGTGGTGAAGCCCAGATCTCTATGCATATAAATAATTTTAGTACATGTATATAGATGCATATAAATAATTTTAGTACACGTATATCGTTCAGACGATACACCCGCTACTCAACCCTCTGTAATACCCAGTGAGGCAAAACCCAAGTCACTCAAGAGTGGGAAGGATTCACATGTCATGTTTCGCCAACCAGGTCACACCACTTTTGAACATCAGGTGTAAACTTGACAGTTACTAACATTCCTGACCGTGTGCTTTTACCAAAGCCCATTTTTCTAACTTTCCAGGTGGCCTCATCCCACTTCTGACAGCAAAATGTTTTCACTCTTTGTGTATTTATCTGTTAATAAGTAAATCCATGTTTTAAAAGTTTTTGAATTGTCCGTAGAAAATAAATCTAGACTCTTCCGTCAGAGACTTCTAGCAGATTTCAGCAGCACTTGCTGGGGCAAGGTGACCCCACATTACTCCAGAGGACACAGCTGCAGTCTCTTTGGAGCTACTCTTGTGTTGGGTTGGGTGGGGATGGAGGACTTCCTGGTGAAAGACTGAGGGAAATTATAGGGTACTTTGGCCATGCACTGAAAAACTGGAGGAACTGGGATCTACTTGCTCATGCTCTGGAAGTAATCATTTTACTAATAGAAAAATGTGCTACACTACTTACTATCCGTTACACTGTGCTTTAAGCACTTTTAATGTATTCACTCATTTAATATGAAATGAAAGCCAATCTGCCAGCATCGGAGCTCAATTTGGAACACTGGAAAAACATACTGAGCAGAAATTCCAATGTGAGCAGGGCTGGGGGAGGGGTGGGGCAGGAGTGAGAAAAATGAAACTGGACTCCACTTCTGCCACCAAACGGATATGTAACTCTAAGCGTCATTTCTCTCTCTCTCTCTCTCTCTTTTTTTTTTTTTTTGTAAAATTTCACAATTGGTAAATAGGAAAAACTTCATTTGGAAAAAGAGCACTGAACTGCAACTGGGGGTAGATGCTGTAAACCTGATTACTAGTGGAGATGGAACACAGGGGTAGAATTCACGTCCCTTGGGGTGTTCTCCATTGCCTCCTTCACATTATCCTTCCCTCCCTCTCTCTTTTTAAAACAGAAATCGGATTTTCATTCAAGTCTTTTAAAAAAGGAGGAATTTGCTCACTAATCTATCTATTCTTGGTATAAAATGGAAGTATAGAAGTTCATTGAAATTCATTGAAATGCATATAATCTAGTAGTTTACAGAACAATATCATTCCAGAAAAATGAATTCAATTTGTTTTAATTTCCTCAAAATGTAACCACATTAAATGATAGCATATATACATGTCAACAGGAAAATTATTAATTTTTTATATCTTAACAGATGTTTGAATGATTGATAAACCATGACCTCCATCACGAGAAAAACAAAGACAATTCAGCAAAGTGTCTTACATGCCGGATTGTTCTTGCTGTTTAAAAAGTTTTTTCACAGTAAAGTATAATCACCTTTGACCCTATTGTATAGCATTACATATCCCAGTTCTGGATAAAAGGATAAAAGACTTTTATCCTTCTTTTCAATATTATTTTTACAGTAATCATGACACTTTAATAAATAATGTCAAAAGATAAATAATGAAAATGTGGATTTCAATATGCTATAATTCCAGTTGTAAAAAAAAAATGAAGTGCAAAATTTTAGGGTTTGTTCTTTAGCAATTAGAAACATAAATAGAATTTCCTTCAGCTTTTACATAGATTCTAAGTCTGTTGTAACAGTCCTGCTGTCAGAAATGCAAACAGCTGAAAGAACAAACACCGACTTTACCTACTGTTCTATAAATAAGGTTAAACTATACTGCTGGCAGGAGAAACGCAGCTCATAAATTTGGTACCACCATTTGCTTGATACATTTATATGATTGACCCGTATAAATGTATACTGTTTTAGCTGTTGACACTGTTATAAATATAAAGAACTCGCTGAATAAATCCGGCTATATATCTCTTTGTATCAAAATGGAACACTCTACTGTTGTGAAATCTGGTAGTTAATAAAAATAGCCTGTTTTTTTATTAGCTTCATCCAACTATGGGAACACAACGGTTTAATAGTAACTAAGTATGCTTCAAAAGGTAAACTCTCTTAAAAGTAAAATTGTAAATACTAGAAAATGTATCATACTAGAAAACGTATCAAGGGAAACATTTTGTTCATTATCCACCCAAAAAAGTGGTCCTTTTTTTTTTTTAAGAAAATACTTTCCAAATTATTATGTATATAAAGTAATATCAATCAGATAATATATATAATGTTCTGCCTGGTAACTGCTAATGCCCTCTGGGGGCGTAAAGAGAAAGCCATTCTTCTTTCCCTCTTCTGAGCCTTGTGACCATGGAATAGTTAACAACGTGCATGGCAGAACTCTCACAAGACTTAAGGTAATGATTGCAGTAACAGTAGAATAGATTACATTTACCCTTTCAACAAGGTTACATAATCATCTTATTATGAAAACAAAACAAACCAAAAATGACGCAAAGCAAAAAGAATCTGGAGAAGCATCTATGAGGATAAAGAAACCCGGAGAGTTGAAGGCTGATGGTTGATCAGAGAATGAGGTCAGCTGACTGTAATGTCAGGCAAGCTCAGGGGAAAGGGTGAGTCACAAGTCAGGATGGCCAAGGAGAGCCCAGACAGACAAAAGTTTCGTTGGCTCGAGTAGAGGTTCTCTGGGGCCACGACTACATTCACCCCCTGAACTTATCTTCTCTGTGCTCCTCCAACCTGAGATAAACCAATCGTTTCTTGAAGCTGACTGGTTGCTCTGGTTATATTTAAGGTTTCCTTTTAGTTCCAGGAATCTGGGAACATTTGCTTTGATGCCACCCCCTTACCTCTTCTAACGCCTACCGTTCTTCCTACTGCATCATCAGGCTCAATGAAAATAAAGCTCTAACTGTAGCAAAATATACTTAAATTCTCCCACAGGAAGGCAAAGTCTCATGAACATCTTGCCAAAACACAATTGAAAGGAGAGGCCAAGTTTGTTTGTCGAAATCATTGTCTGGTTTCTTTTACTATATGTCTGATTTCTTGCAGACTCAAGCAGGTGCGCCACTGATTTCTGGAACCACAATTTACTGTGTGAACAGCCCTGAGTTTCTTTCCTTTGACATCAGAACTGTTATTTGGAGCTTACTATGAGCACCCCAATTTAGCCATTTATGGCTCAATGAAACATTATGTTCCTCCCTTAGAGTCTAAGAACTGGCTTGGCTAAGCCAGCCTGAAAGTACAAAACGGTCTGCCGGACTTGTAGGGCTTGTTGATGATCTAGAGTGTTAATACACTAAGTAAAGTTTCCTCATCAGTTAGACTTTAAAAAGATTCCCTTTCCCACTTAAGAAATCTAGTCCAGTGACAACAAAGGGCACGAACTCTGCAGCCTACTGCTGGGGTGTGAATACCAGCTCCCTATGTAAGGTTTTGTGCCTCTGTTCCGCATTTACAAGGCAGAGGCTCTAACAGTATCTCATAAACTCTATAAAGCAGGAGCGAAGAATCCCCAGGAAACACTGAGGAGGGTGCCAGGAACAGAGGAGGCACTCAATAAGTATTAGCCTTTATTATTAACCCATTAAAAATGCAGCATGAATTCCTCTTCTCAACCCCTTGGGTAGGAATAATAATACAAAACTATGTGATGGCCCAAGGTTGATTTATTAAAAAATAAATGTGCTCATAAAATCACATTCTAGATGACACCACAGTGTTCAAACCTCAGTTCCTGCTCTGATTGTCCTTGGTGCAGTAACATGACACAAGCAAGTGTCTGAAGGTAATGACCACACTTTGAGAGTCTTCAGAGTTCTATGGGCCTTTGGAAGGGTAGGTAGTTTCCTGCCTCAGTGAGTCACTCTCTCACTCCCCAGTCCTCTACTGACTGCTGCCTACAGAATCATAGAGCCCATCCAACATACAACTGTCCTGAGCGATTTCAAGCCAAAAAAAAAAAAAAAGCTTTCCACGCCACCGCCCTGAGAGATTTCAAAGCAAAAACATAGCAGTGGCTCATGCCTGTAATCCCAGCAATCTAGGAGGCCAAGGCGGGGAGATAGCTTCAGGTCAGGAGTTCAAGACCAGTCTAGCCAACATTGTGAATCTCTACTAAAAAAAATCAATAAATACAAAAATTAGCTGAGCATGGTGGTATGTGCCTGTAGTCCCAACTATTCGGGAGGTTGAGGCATGAGAATCACCTGAACATGAAAGGTGGAGGCTGCAGTGATTGTGCCTGTTGCTCAGTGATTGTGCCCGTCACACTCCGGCCTGAGCAACAGGGAGAGACTCTGACTCAAAGTAATAAATAAAATCAAAAACAAATGTTTGCTTTAACAAAACTTTTGTTTTATCTGTCACCATCATAACTTTGGAAGAATAATACAATCTATTCTACTTACAGCAAGTGCAGACACAGCTTACCAATAAAGCTTATTTTGTTTCCCAGAGTGTTAGAATAATATCTAAGTGTGAGAGTTTTTCTCACACTTTGATGCTATTCTCACATTTGTAATGTCAGAAACTTGTATTTCCACGTCAAAAAAAAAAAAAAAAACAAAAACAAAAACCCACAACTATCACCAGATTCAAAAACCATGTGGCTACAAAATTCCAGTACATCCCTATCCCCCGGAAGAGCTGCTTTTGCTGGGCACCAGGGAAGCAGAGAGCAGGACTGCTACAGCCAGGGGTGGTGAACTAAGAGAAAGGTGGAAGTGGTATGCTAGCCCACTGGAGACTCTAACAGACACCAAGCGTCACCGACAGCCAGACCACAAGCAGTCTCACATTAAACAAGAGAGAGCCAAGTAAGTGCCTCACATCTCGACCCAACTAGCCATCTCTCTAACACCTTTGAAACACTAGTAAAACTGACCCATAGTTGTATATAGACTGAGTTGAAGAAGATGAAAATTGAAAACTGTGAGGGGAAATAAAAGCTTCCTGCTCAATGAACATTCAAGATAAAAGGCTACCAAGAGGTCCAGGTGGTATTTGTTTGAAGTTCTTTGTTTACCACTTGTCTTCCTTTTTAGGGATCGGCCATGGTTTAAATTTAGTGTGCTGCTTCCAAATTTATTTTCCACTATTCTTGAAAGGGGATTCTTTCAAGAAAGGGGGTTCCTCTAGCCATAGAGGCATAGAAACTGGCCTTCCATGCCCCACCCACATATTACCGCCCACCCCCCCCAAAAGATTTGTCCACAAGACCATGTGAGAATTTCTTCTTATATTACCTGTATTATCCTCCTATATACCATTTCCCCCCAATTTATTTCTTAAACAGCTAGGTGATTGACAGGTACTGTTATCCAGCTGTTACACACGATGCTGGAGGCGGGTCCATTTGACTGGTGGTGAAGTTCATATTTGAACAAATTTGTAACCAGTATCAAATGTTTGGGGTCTCATCTACAGCTATTATCAACAATTCAAGCAAAATCATTTAAGTCCTTTTTTTCTTTTAAAGTGGGGTTACTATTTTTTTGTTTTCATTACAGAAAGAAATGCAATAAACTACAATGAGACAAAACACGTGGGCACCTTGTCACCACAAGACAGAACTGGAGAAGAAAAGGGATTTTATTTCTTGTAAAGAAACAATATGTGGACACACAGTCAAAAGAGCAGTCCTTCAGAAGAAAGGGTTTCAATCAGTATAATTCAGAGTTACTGGGACTCATGAACCAACTCAAGGCTGGCAGTGAGGTTGCTGATCATAATGATGGCAATTATAACACATTCTACCGCAAAGCATTAGAAACTTTGTTCACACTGCCTTCCTCTATAAGACACTATCTCTTCCTAAAATTTACGCTCTTAAAATAAGGCTCATGAATATCACCTTTATTCTGAGTCCGAAGTCAAGATGGCCTCAGCTTTGCATAACATATTTCCTGGAATTCGCTGTTTTGGCATCCACCTCTTCCAAAAAAAGAAGGTCCAGCATCCAATGACTGGAGACCGAAGCTGATGAGAGCAAAAAATAAAAAAAGGAATAAAGGAAAAAAAAAAAAAGCAAGCGTGTCCAGGGTGGCAGAGTTCTCTCTCCAGACCAAAATAAACGTGACCAACATTTCCCAATGTAAATGAAAAATAAGATCCTCACCAAATCTAGCTCTGTTTATTCTAAAGTTATCTTTTGAAGACTACAAACTCCAACGTATTTTATTTCTCTCCAGGCTCTTCATCATTCATTCACTCTGTAGCTCATACAATGCAGGCAATATCAGCAACAGCAGTTACAGGTCTAACTTTCCTATTCCCTCTGGAGCCCAAAGCCGCCCAAACCTGGAGATTATGGCTCAGTTGCCTTTTGTGTTTTTGAACATTAAATTTCTTAAAGGAATAGACCTTAAGCTCTTCCTAAAAAATCAGTATAATGCACACACTTATACCCATGTGTAAAACACCTTCTTTCCTGACAGCATGTGTCCCCAGCCTCAATGGGCATTCAGTTAAAAGTGGTATCAGCCTGCAGCAGCAAATCACAGCGCTGTGCCATTGTGCCAGGCCTTTCCTAACACACATGTTCTCCAGAGCCACAAACACACCTCCTCTTGGGCTCAGAACAGAGCTAAACTGCATTTAGCATTTTGAAATTTAAAACATGTGCTTAGATGAGTGCCATTCTTGCTGAACAATCAATTTGCATTACATTAAATTAACACAGTAATGGACAGCTATGAAATTACACATTTTATGCATTAAATTTAATGATGAAATAATAGGTAATAACAGGTTACCAATTCTGACATAGCTATCACACAATCAGTAAATTCACTCAACAATAATGAATAACTTCAAACATCCCATTTCCCGGGTAACAGTCTTGAAAGAGGAACATACAAATTAGAAAGTTATTGTCCATCAGGAAAACATAATTACCCTGGAAAGAGACATACAGGGAGCCATTAACCTAAAGCATATGGTTTCCAGAGACTTTCCATGCTTTCTTTATATTGAGTCATTTGGGAAGAACAAAAACAGTATCACCTCTATTTTGACATGCTGTTTCCATATCATTCATTTTTATGGCAAAAAACACTAACTAACATGCTTGGAATAGGATCAGAACAAAGGTGTAGTTCTTGGTAATCCAAGAAAGTGAGAAACATATGTATTTGGTTCTTAAGATTCATTTGGGTTTTTAAATTAAACAACATGATTTATTTTTACTTGTTTTTTTTCTCTCTCTCTAATTATCTATGAGCATGAGACACTTTTCAAAAAAGAAGTACTTAAAAAAAGTGACTCACGTAGACGTGGGATGGGAGCTAGATGGTTTCGTGTATGCTGAATGATGTATGAACAAAAATATTCAGAGAGCAGACTTCATACAATATAAAAACCTAAGTGCTTCAGGTTGGCCATCATCACTCCCCCGGGGTTACAAAGACCACTCTGAAAATGCTCAAGTTGCAGTGCTGGCCTGTTTTAAGCACCCATCTTTGGCTGCCCTTTGTCAGAAATGTGTGAGTCTTTACAGGCAAGAAATCCAAGTCCCTCCATGCCTCTAGATCAAACTGCTACCCCCAGCGAAAAGCTTGTGAGCCACAGGTAGAGAAGCTCCTGGAGATACAGGGCGGGCCTTCTCCTGCACAGTGGAGGCTGCGTTCCATGGAACATCTGCGCCCCTGGGGACACCAAGAGGTGCTCTGAGGAGGAAAAAGGCCATTCTGAGCAAAAATAAATGTTCTGCAAATTCTGGCCTAAACAGAGATAAATGCCATGACAGGGACAGTGCATAAAATAAAATTTAAAAAAAAGCAGTTAAAACCTTTTCTTTTTAAACTGAAAAATTCTCCATCTTTAATATGCTAACATCCACTGAGAAGCAACATGGGGGTGATAGAGCAGGCAATGCTCCCTAAACTAAACTGACCACAGAAATACTTTACACAGAACAACTACAGCTACTTTACCCATCTTCAGCGTTCCTAGGAGCACAGTCCGGGAAACACTGGTCTAAACAGATTAGAAGAATCAGGACATTTGGCCCAGAAAGACCCCAAGTCTTGCTTACTTTCTTAGAAAACAAAAATAAACCAACAAAGTAATGAAGGAATAAAATTTACAAGAAGACTGAGACATAACAAAAGAGGGTTAGTCTTAACACATCAACTTTTGGATTTGCAGGTGACAAAATGTGACCAAGTGAAACCACAGGCCACCTAAACCGGCAGCCCAACAGTACTTCTATGGGTTTAAGGGACTTTGTTCTCACTTTGGGGAGCAGAGCACCTCAGAGAAGCTGATGAGCTCGATTCTGCAGGGAGAGCTTCAGGAGAACCACTCGCTCACTAACCTCTTAATGAAATAGAGTCAACCACTCCTGCCTCCGTGGCTGGCACCAGGGCAGGAGAGACAGTGAGTTTAAGATCTGATAAGAGAAAAGAACCTAAAATTAAATCGCAAGAAAAATAAAAAGATGCCCACCCCTAAAAGTTTGTAGCTTCGTTTTCTCAAAATTCTAGCCCCTTATCCTAGGTTTCCTTTAAAAATACAGTTAAATAAATGGGATGGAAAGGAATGGTTACCTGATTGGAAGTTCCTCTCACATCAGAAAAGTTCTGTGAGATGCGGGAGGACACCATTTGGCACTTCTCAGACTTCATTTGCACATTCTCAGTTGTACTGCTATAAATGTAACCACTGGTGTGCATATACATTCACGGGACACTGAATGTACAATGTTGAACTTATTTTTTGAGACAGAAAATTTTCTCTTCAACATGTCAATGGTCTCATTTTTCCAGTGTCTGCTCACTTCCAAAAATGCAAACATAGAGAAAGAAAAGCGCGTTCTGTCTTCACTCGCCTCATGTACAGGCAGAAGGCCCATCATGCTACCTAAAATTTTCAGCAATACCATGATTCCATTAAGATCTCTGGATACAGGTGTTCTTAATGGAAAGTAGGTTAAGGAATTATGTTGCCTGATAGGGATACTTAACATACCAGCACCTGTTGGTGTGCTTGATTAATAACTCCTGGCAAAATTCTACTCATCCTTAAAGACCCAGTTTAAATGCCATTTCCTCCAACATATACTCTATGATGTTCCCACCCAGATATGACTTATGACCTCTTCCTCACTTTTTCTTTTTTGAGACAAAGTCTCACTGTGTCTCCAGGCTGTAGTGCAGTGGCACGATCTCGGCTCACTGCAACCTCCACCTCCCAGGTTCAAGTGACTCTCCCGCCTCAGCCTCCCAAGGAGCTGGGACTACAGGCGCGCACCACCACACCCGGCTAATTTTTGTATTTTTAGTACAGATGGGGTTTCACCATGTCGGCCAGGATGGTCTCAATCTCTTGACCTCGAGATCCGCCACCAGCCTCAGCCTCCCAAAGTGCTGGGATTACAGGCATGAGTCACCATGCCTGGCCTCTTCCTCACTTTTTAATAGTTATCTGCTTGAACTCCCAAACAATGCCCTGATACAGAGCAATGGAACCAGGAAAGATACGTTCCAATGGCAGACAGAAGTGATGAGGTATGATCTGATCCCTATGGGAGGCCCTAGTGAGCTAGAGATCTATAAGGGTACCCCAAAACTTTAGCAAGGAATAGCAATGTGTAGCTATGCATGGGAGAAAAAAAAAAACCTTACAGCAGAGACACAGAGTTGACCTTACAGCAGTTTTATCAGGAGTCAGCTCTTTGCCTGGGCTCTAACACTTGTACTCTAGCAGGGGGATGGGGAGAAGAACCTACTGTATATTCATATTTGGGGAATATTTTTAGTCTTGTGTTGACATGTGAGCTGCCAGCACAAAATACACCAAACACCTTCCTAACTCCCTCAAACCAAATAAATAAATGAAAAGAGAGGCTGTTGAAAACCTTGACAAGCAGCTTGTCAAGAAAAGCTGTTTTTCACACAAGAAACCTCCTTTCAGAACCGTAAATCCTACCAACTTCCATTCTATTTGCAGTACCCTTATCTGTTAGTATCACAACGGAAAAGTGTAAATTGGACCCAAAAAATCCTCTTTATATTTAAAGCCAAAAACTGATCAAGGAGTTCTGTCTACATTTCAAAACACTGTATTCATATTTCAGAGATATATTTATAGACTTTACAAAGAGGTGTAATATTGACTCCTGGGGTTAATGCAACATACATAGATTTATCTTATATGTTCTGTTCTTCAACCTATGTTACTGGGTGTACATTTTTCATGATCAGTTAAGCTTATAATCAATGTAGAATTTGGAATGAAGTATTTATCAGAATAATTTGTGACTGGAATGATTTTAAGCAAATACACATGTTATGTAATCTTTTGCCTGGTTATAAAATCCAACACGAATACTTAGGAGTAGCAGAGAGACACCCAGAGAGCAAAAGAAAATCTAGAAAAGTGGCAAAATGATATCCCACTGACCAGCATGAGAAAGAGGGAAAAAAGAAACCAGAATAATGCATTTAAAAAAAAAATTTTTTTTAGAAATCTATTGGAAAAGAAACCTCAGAAAGACTTTAGAAAAGGCGTCAACAGCTTCAGAGATATAAGACTGCTGAGGCTGAATCAAATAGTAGTATGGCTTGATTTCATAAGGACAAGATTGACCCTACCCAGAACAGCTAGATTGAGAAATGGGGAGTGTGGCTTTATCAGGTACACAGAAAGGTCCTGCAAGCCTGCCCGGCAGGCCCCTACCTACTGCTTTGACTTTAAATATCCTCAAATCACCCTGCAAAATACAAACAGGTCAACTGCAGGAGGCACAGCAACAAACCTTCACGTGAGCTTGGATTGGACTCACACCTCATTAGCAAAGAGCTGCCTCACTCAGGGTAGGTTCAGGTGTGGGAAAGAGAGCCTGAGGCCTGAGCAGGTGAGTGCTCCCAGGTGGATCCTGAGCTGAGTGGAAAAGGGGAGGGGCAGGAGGGTAAATATGGGGAGGTCCTCCCAACAAAGCACAAAGAAGGGAACAGAAGGAACTAAGACAGCATTTACCCCTTTCACATTTTGTCAGAAGATAAATCTGTGAATATAACAAAGTCTTAACTTCAGACTACATGCTACATAGATCTTTTTTTATTGTTGTTTTGCCCTGAATATAAACGGTATGTATATTTTTAAGTGCTGTTGTTACCCTGAATATCTCCAAGACTTTTCTATGAATTCCCAGTATATTTCCGCTGAATTCTCCAGCTCCCCACCTCCTCTTAGCACTTGCTGGCACATTTGCAAGCTCCTCTGGCATCTCTCAGTTTCCCAGGAAGATACCTATTAGCCCCTTCATCTTCCTTTTCCATCTTGGATAAGACAGTTCAATCTTGACAATTATTAACTGTAACTCATCAAATATGTTCCTCTAAAGAGACATATTTAGGGAAGCACTGACAAAGACATTAACAGATAAGCTGCTTCATGCTGATTTCCATTAAAATATTTAAATATGTTTTCAGGAAAGAAAACTTTTATTTTTCCAAAACAGCTATAACACTGATTTTGAACCTGACAAAAATAACCCAAAAAGAAAAGTCAGATCACTCTAACTTATAAAGAATGATGTAAAAATATGAACTCAAACATTACCAGACAGAATCTACCAGTGCAGTAATAGAATAAGATATCACAACCAAATAGGGCTTATTGTGGATACTAGGATCATTCAAGAACAGAACTTTTACCTCTGTAATTCATAATATCAACACATTGTAGCAGAAAGATCCTATAATCATCTTCACAGGTGCTAAAAAATTATGTGACAAAATCAAAATCCATTCTGATTTAAGAGGCCCTTAATAAAACAGAAATCTATGAATATTTTTGATATGGGAAAGAGAGATATAGACATAAATGTATCTGCTCAAAAGCCAAATCATACTAAATGATTCCTAAGAGGCATTAAGACAAGAATGGTCACTGCAAGTACCTTATAATTTTACACCTTCCAATTAGTACTAGTGCAATGAGGAGAAAGTCATGAATAATAAAAATTAGACAAAATTATTATTTTTTCAGATCATACATGTATGTACCTAGAACACCAAAGAGGATCAACTGAAAATAAATGGATACATTAAGAGAAAAGGTAGATGCTTATAAAGCTAGTACACAGAAATTGCTTATATAAACAAAAGCCAACAAAATATACAGAAGAAAGGTACCATTTTTAAGAGCAAAAAGGGCATACATTAAAAAAAATAAATTTAGAAAAGTATAGATTTCACAAGAAAAATATTTTCAATCCTACAGAGAGACGTAAAAGTGGCAAATTAATGGAAACACACATTTTGTACTTAGATAGAAAGACTCATTGCAAAGATGTATTCTCCCCTAAATTTAATGTGAATCCAATAAAAATGCCAAAAAGAGTATTTTGAAACTTAGAACATTAATTCTAAATTGCACATAAAAATTAACCTCTGAGAATTGCCAGGAAAATTCTGAAATATAAGGTTATTAACTCTACTGGCTATTAAAACATACTATAAAGCTAAGGAATTAGAACAGTTTGTTATTAGCAAACCAACAGTATTCCAAGGCAAAAAAAAAAAAAAATTCAGAAATAGACATAATGCACATAGAAATATTTGTTATACAATAAAGTTGACATTTCATATGTGGGAAAATGGTGGATCATCTAATAAATATGTTGGTACAATTGGCCAGTTACTAGGGAGAAAATAATGCTGATTCCATTCTCACATCTTACATAAAAATAAATCCCAGGTGGCTCAAATATTTAAGTGTAAAAAATAAAGATCTTAGAGGAAACAAAGGAACATTAGAAAAACAATAATCTTAGCATAAAGGAGGCTCTATTAGGCAAGGGACAAAACCCAAATGCTGTAAATCAAGAGAAAAGAGAAAAAAACTGAGAAATTTACATCAGCATTCGGAACTTCTGAAAGGCAAAGAAAACCAACAGCAAAGTAAAAAGCAAATGACAAAGAGGCAAAAGTATCTGCAACTAATATGTTAGATAAAAGGCTAAATTCTCCAAAACAGAATCCCTTCAAATCATTTAGGAAAGACCAAGAACCCTGTGTAAAATGGGTACGGTTATTGTCCTCCACTGGGCTCCTTGGGAAGCAGATTTAGGAGGTGGAGAATCATGTGTAGGTTTATTGGGGAGTATTCTCAGGATCAAAACCCATAGAGGAAGGAAAGGAACCAGGACTCGTCAGAGAAGTTACGCAGTGATGAAATTGCAACAAAGACCACAACTGGTTCCACAGGCAGCTCGAGCTGGGATGGCCATTCAGAGTTGCTCCAAACTGGTAAAAAAAGGATCTGGGCCTTTTAGTTTTTGGATGTAGGGTATTCCGAGGAAAGGGGCCTGACTTTGCCAGGGGACAGTGTTGAGCTGAAGCAAACGCAGAAGGGGGCAGAAGACTGAGTTCTTTCTGCTACCCACATGCACAGCAGCTGAGGGAATGAGAAAACTTGGGTCCTGCAGAGGGATCTGGGCGGCTTGGCACAGCTTCCACTACTGTTAGTAGGAGTCAGTGCATAGAAACAGAAAAGCAAATGATGGCTAGTCAATACACAAAAAGATGCTCACTGCATTCATGACTAACAAAACGTAAATCAGAATGTGTATCATCTCTCTTATCAGATAAGCAAAGATAACACGGTTGCCAACAGAGTTGTTAATACTGATATTCTTAATGCTGTTGAGTGGAAGGTGAAACACTAAGATCTCCTAGAGGACAATTTGGCAGATCTTTCTAAAGTGAAAGTACACACACCCTTTGACCTGGCACTATACTTCCAGGAATTGTTCCTATAGTTACAGTGACAAGTATATCCAAAATACGTACTGAAGCTATTCACAGTGGCTACTTCCGGGGAGTGTGTCTGGAAGTGAAAGGAGGACAGGAGACTTAAGTTTTGCTGTATATGCTTTTACAGTATATTGAATTTTTATCCTGTAAATGTGTGATTTTTTAAAATATTAATGGTTACAAAGGAAATCTGTACATAAAATTGAGATACCTATATATAAAGATATCTTGATGGTATACGCCTCTAAGTAAAAGAAGCTTCTTTTTTTCCCATTCTACTAGAGCTAAAATATCTTCTAGATTCTCTTATCCTCAATATCATAAACTTAGTTCTCTATACAGGGAATCTGTATAAAGATTTTAAAAATATAGATGTATTTATCATATGCATAGCAAACTACACCAATTCAACTCAAACCCTGGCAGTTCTGAAAACTTTTGGAAAGCGAACTCAGCTACTGATATACTACCATGTGCCTACTATACTAATAGGCACTTTAATACATGATCTAATGTAATCCAAAAATCCTGCAAGTTATATCTTATCATTCCCAGTTTACAGATATGGACACAAAATGTACACAGGCTAAGTGACCAGTGCTCTGTCATACAACTGAAAGTGGGGGAGTCCAGGCTACATCTAGATTTGTACTTCCTTCTCTAACATGCTCCTACCTCCTCCAACACGCTCCTACCTCCCCAAGTATTTTCCTTTTGGCTTCCAAAACATTTTGTAAGCAACCACGGGTAACTTCAAATAAATGGTATGATTTCCATTATAAAGAAGAAAAGACCGAGAAACTGTCACAGGCAAATGTCTTTCTCTAGCCCAGAACGCTAAAATTTCACATAGTCCTAGAATGCCAGTCTTCATCTTTCTGTTACCTCCTTTTGAATACACTTTAAGCCACTCATAACCCTTTTGCTAAAAGAGAATTCAAAGTAGGTGAAATCTCTGCCTCAGTCTTCTTCTTTGAATTGCCATCAGAAAAAGGATCAGGAGAAATATGTTCAGCCAAGAGAAGGGGGAAGTATTCCAGCACCCTAATTTTCCTTTCAAACACTAAACTCCAGGCTATATCCTAGAAACCTATGTTAGGGCGCCTTATATGAATCCCACAGAAAGGAGACCCACAAAGTTTGGAGACAAAAAACCAAGAGGGAGATGAAGGGAAGGATGCTTCTCTCAAATGTCAGGACAATGTATTTAACTACTGAGTTAGGAGGTAGCAGGTACCTTGAGTTTCCCAATATCCAATGCAACTGTTTCCCAAATGAAAACAGCCAGTGCCACCAAAAATTAGACTTGAGCCAATGGCAGAAATCTTTTTACAATATTTTAATTGTCAGTAATCAGGATGATTGCATCATCCTATATGCTGAGGATGTTCCCCCTAGATAGTGTTGCTGTTATGCAAAGGAAAGATGCTATTGCTTCTGCTTCACTGACACTGTTTATCACTTCACCCAGACCCTTCAATAGAAATTGCTGCTTCTCACTGCTGACCATCTGTGGTCATCCACATGAAGGATCTACATAAATCCCTACTAGTTGCTGTATCTCAGAAATGCCCCCTCCCAAACAAAATCACAGATGAATTGTTGCTGCTTTAAAACTCTAAGAAAGGGAAATGAATCTAAATATACCTTCCTCCCCCCAACACACATACACACACACACACACATACGCACAGCAACTTTCATCTATAATTTAGAAAACGGATGCAGTTCACCAACAGTTAAAGACTAATTTCTTATGCTTTTTGTGCATTTGCATAATTGATTCGCTAGATAATGCACTCTGCTTCCTTATTTAATAAACATGTTAATGATTTCAGACAATTACTCAAAGCTGCCTACAAGTGTCTGCCTAAGAAAAGCAACAAAAAATAATTAAAATGAAAATACACACCAAAAGGCACATCCTTCATATCACATTACACAAGATATTAAGTCAATATGTCACCCTGTCACCAGTCACTTGCTACCTGCTGTTATACATTTATTCAAATTCTAATGTATTAGCTGAGGCTGATACATTGGTTAGACACCCAAGTGGGCAGACACACAGAGTGAGAGAATAAACCTGGTGCTTTGTCAGGGTAGAGGCAGTAAAATAGCAGCAGCCAAGGAGGGGAGACGATAAAGCATGGGACAGAAACAGAAGGTTGAAGCAGATGCTTTCACAAGAAAACCCTCTTCGGGCTATTCATGGTGGGGGGCAGTCATGGGGGAACTAAATGGATTCCATTTCCTCTGCCACCCCTGAGTGCTTGGAGAGCAACAAGCGGGCCAAACATTACAATAGGTTTGATTTTGGCAGATGCCTGATGCATTCTGGCCATTTTCGGGCTTATTTTATTCCCCAGAACCTTTGCATGTGTTGACCACAAGCCATGCCTTGAATCACAGAGCACCACAGTCATTTCCACCACCCATGGGAACCATAAAGGTGGAGAGGGGCATGAAAGGAGCTCAGATGCCAGGCAGCCGTGACTTTGGCCCTCTCTGGTGCCTGGCCATTACCACTGAGCTTGGCTCCTTGAGTTCCCGTGGGAAGCCATGTTGCTTGGGCACCGTGAGGCTCAACCTCCCTCCCGAGCCCTCCAGGAAGAGAGAGGTGGGAACCCGACAGGTGCAGTAGGACACTGAACAAGGGACATGAGAGCTTCTAGCCTTTGGTAGAAGCTAGCTGATTCTGACTGGGGAAATCCTGGTTGCAAACCTTGCAGAAGACAGAGGAGAAAGTGAGCTGTCCATCAGTAACTTCTTCTGCTAGAAAAGGAGTGTAGGAAGATGAGTAAGTAAACAGGAAGCTTGCTTGACCAGGTGACACTCTTCACATTTCTAAGCCCAAGTGTCCCGGCTGGAGTCAACCCATGACCTCAGTCCTAAAGGAAGGGTTATGGTCAATAGGAACACGCACGTATGAGTGTGTGTATGTCTGCATGTGTGTGAAATCTTTAGGTTTTATACCTGCTTCCTTCGCTGTATAAGCTCAACCTGCTCACTGTGTATCAAGCAGAGGAAATGGACAGAAAGTTGGCAAGGCAGGAACAAGGTTACTTCATTCAGAATCACCTTATGAAATAGGCATTTTATCAGGAAGGTTATGGAGAGCCACTGGGGGACCTGAAACAAAGGGTGACAGAAGCTGTTTTACTTCCAGAAAGATCATTCTGGCAGTCAGGTGGAAAATGGCATGAAGAGGACAAAGAGACCAGTGAGGAGGCTGTCACACCAATCCATCAATGCTGAAGGCATGAGCCCAGGGGCTGGCAGTAGAATCTGAGTGGCATCAGCAGCAATGTGGGGCTAAGAGGTATTGAGGGTCAGGCCAGAGCAGCGATGTGGAAGGAGATGCTGGTCTCAGAGTGGAAGAGAAACAGGAAGTGGGCAGAGGGTGGGTGGGTATCAGGGTGGAAGAGGAGGTATGGTCCTAGCATCACTTTGTGTCAGTTGGATGCTGGGATTCAGGTGCCTACAGTACAACCAAACGAAGTATTCAGAAGATGGAACCAGACTTCTGGCCTGTAGTTTCACTCTACCGCATATTAAATGGTCCACTAGACTGCAAAGGCAGCAAAAGGGATCTTTTACCTGGATTACAGCATCACTCTAATTACCATCAGAAAGTCTCTCTCTATTCTCTGGACACAACCAAAGCCTGAAACAGTAGATCCACTCCTACCAAGTAGCAATAAAAGACATAATCAACACATTAATTTAAGCCACCTCTCCCTTGAAAAAAAAATAACAACATAAATAGGGTGGGGAGGAATTGCTTCATGACATTAATAGCACTCCTGCAATTTCATGGCCAATTCATTCAGGTTAGAAAGTGGAGCAAATAATTCTCTAACCAAATGTTCGATATTATTAAGAAATTCTTATAAATCTACTCAGCAGTGAATTTAAAATTAGATCAGAATGTGATCATGAAGCCTGACGAGGCTGAGAGGAAAGGAAACCTAAATGACCTTTTATAGAGGCAAACATCTAGCCAGGTGACTCTTTTTGAAAGCTGACTGACCAAAAGCCCCTCAACACACCCTGCCCGAAAAGCATGTGGACTGCAGAGGGGAGGGGTAGCTGCATCTACAGATAGACCCATGAAGGGGGCTCCCTTTGCAGCTCTGTTAGGGCTTCACATCAGACAATGTGCTCGGTCTCTTCTTAAATGATGCCTTCTACAAATGAACAAAAGCTACATTCCAGAATTCCAAATGCTGAGGTGTGGCTTACATAATCAAATGTGAGCCAGGTGTTAGAGACTTCATCCACTCAGCTGACTCTGTTGCTGTGCTGTCTCCTACAGAAAAGGCAGCCTCCTTGCCAGCTTCCACCAGAAATCCAACAGCCCCAGACCTATTGTGATTGTTCTGTTACTGAAGGTCTTCGGAACCATGGTGGGGGAGTCCCCATCAGAGTCTCTTTCCTTGTCTCTGCTTAGCAGCTCCATCTCTGGTGTTTCTCATCCCTCTTCATCTACAGAAAAACCTCATTTTAAAACCTGGATACCCAAGGACTTCATTCTATTCTACAACAAACTCATCAGACAAGTTTCTCATCAAAAGAACCACACCACCACTACTAGAAAAGAAGTTACTTCAGCTGCTAAGAAGACACTATTCTAAGGCATTTCCTTTCTATGTATTCATTGCCTTTCCTATCTCCCTCTAGAGAGGATATGAAGAAACTTACAGCAAATGAGTTATGTGCCATAATTCAGCTGTGAGGAAGGGAGGGAGAAAATATCCTGACCCCATGATGAGTAGAACTGTTGAGATTCCATATGAACTCCAGCCAGGAGCTCCAGGTAGCCACAAAAGAAGGGATAGCACTTTTACGGAGTAGCTATGTATTTGGTATTATTATAATGATAAAACATCCTGATACCCCAGAGGAGAAAAACTTAAGGACAGCTTTCAAAGCATCAACTTGGAAGTCCAAATTATTGGATAAGAGTCCCATTTTGTCTCTTTCATAGCCATGTGACTTCACAGTTTTCCATTGTCTTTATTATTTACTTAAGGAAAGAACAGATATTGGACTGGGAGTCAAGAATTCCTGGTGTGATCATAAGCTTTGCGTCTACTGGCAAATAGCTTTATCTTTCCAGTGAAACAGGAGGCAAGAACCAAACACAGCTCTTTTCATCTCCAATGTCATATTGTTTGTAAGATAAATACCATTGGTTTTCAAAGAGTTTAGAAATGCTATACGTAGTTAAACTCCTTTCTATGTGGAGAGACAGGACTAACATCCTCTTATAAATTAACTCTTAAGCTTATGGTAGGAAGTTATGTTTTTGGAGATACTGTATGACTCAACAGCCTATGGTTCTGTGTAACAATAAGCCACACATGACAAGGGGTGTTCCCCTACATTTCTTAGAGGTAGAAAAATACACTATTAGAAAACCATATGTCAATTACTTATTGGCCTCCTTCGGTTGATCTCTGGGCTTATAAAGCTCTACATCAATTGCCATCCTTTAAAATAAGGTGTAGAATTTAAAGTAAGGACTGTAGCGCCATCATTTGCACACACGTGGACATCACAAATAATACGTACATACAAACGACGATCTCAGAAATTTAGTCTATATTTAATGACCCTGTTCAACCCTCCCTATGCTAACACTATTATGTATAACAACCTTAATTTAAACCCATAGTCAAAAGAAAACATTCCTAATGAAACACAATTTCAAATTAGAGTTAAATCTGTCTCCTAGACCAAAATATACAAAAAAGCTCTTGCTTATATTTTTAAACTTCATGTGACTTATTTAAAGATTCAAGGTTTTCACTGAAATGAGGCATAGATGACTAAACTCATTTTGGCTAAATAGTAACTCAGGCAGAATTCTACCTGTGGATTTGGATTAACACTCCTCATTAAAACATACAGAAAGCAGTTTGACCAGGGGAAGTTATACTTTTCTCTTGTGCTGATCAAGGCAATGATCTGAAAAAAAAATGGGCTGGGAGGAAAATGGCCATTTCTCTACTTACAAGTGGGCACTGGTAATCATTACATTGCATCAGCTGCCCTTTGGCACTTCCATTTTTAAAATTAAATTAAATAGAACTGTGTGTATCAGCAGAGCTTTTAAATTATTAGAAGGCAATGACTCACATTATTGAGCAAGAGAATACAGGTACTGGAACTTCATGGATTATCTGACCCAGGATAGCAGGTAAGTTGCATACTACCTGTAACTTCCTACCCATTGTCCACAGCAGACATCACCAATAGATCATGAATAGCATACTTTTACTCTCTGCCAAAATGCGGCCTTAGATTTCTTTTCAAGAGAGCAATACAGGCAGTTGATGCCAATTGACAGTACAAGAAATGAAAGCTTTTTGTATTCTGTGATGTCATCCAAGCCTGATGTTACGAGAAAGACACCAAACAAACTCCAAGTTGGATAAGATACAAAGCTAGGCAACAGAGCCAGGACTACACCCTGAACTCTAAATTCTGAAGACAGTGCTCTTCCACTAGACATTAAGTGCAATGTTGTACACTTAATATGTAATACTTAAATAGACTGAGTGAATAAATGAAACTTTCCCCTTTGTTCTTTAGTGACTTCTTTTCTTTTGAGAAGATATGTCTAGAACAAAGCTCCTAATTGTTATCAAGTCATAATATTTGGGTACCAAATGAAGCTTACTAGGCAAATAAGGAATACTGCAACCCATCCATAGGTTTGAAATATCGGAGTGTCCCATTATAAGTCATCTTATGATATCAATCCAAATATCCTGCAAGTTAAACCCCACAGGATAAGAACTGCACACCAGTGATTTTGCTACTGTTGATGTGTGACATCTTGAACTGAATATTACCCTCTCTGGCCACCATCATCTTTATCTGTAAAATGAAAAGTTTCAAAGATCTGACCTCTAACATAGTTTTTGAATATGAAACTTATCAAACATGTACTTCAAATTCAGCAGCTATTTATTAAAAGTCTACTGAAAGCAGACTTTTGATAAAAGTACTACGACAGATGCAAGGCAAAGCCAATGGGGGAAAAAAAAAAAACGACGACGACAAATTCTGCCCTCCCTCCAGTTTCTGCATTCACGACTAGCACATGGCTGCCTTGCCAGTTGCCAGGCCCATATCACAAAGAGGGCCCACTGTGCTCCGGAGTTGGGGAAAATCGTTCCTCTTTCTCCATCAGGCTGTCAGTCAGAGTAGTTTGGGAAGAATTCCAGTGCAATTTCATTCTGCGCAGCTCAACAGCTTCTCTATATGCAAACTACAAACAAAAAACAAACAAATACAAACTCCACCAAATATCCTGGTGGAGAATGATAAACTCAGAAAGGCAGTGGCAGAAAAGCAAATGTTATCAACACATATTTTAAATGGACATTTTTCTGAAGCCAACACCTAAAACTCACATTCTTTTAAAGCTTCCCCAACTTCTAAACTAGAGAAATAGTTGAGTTCCTGCCCAGCTATCAATGAAAAGAAGCCACTAGAAGGAAGTAGAATAAGCAAGCAATCCCAAGAAAGATGAAAAACTCATTGTGAGGAAAAGAATCATGACAGATCTAATAGATATTTCCTTCCAAATCAAATGTGTTTATGAGCACATGTCATATTTATTGTTAAATATCATATATTTATAGTTAAATGTTATATGACCACATATTTATGTTACATATAAATATTACATGTAAATATTATATTGTTAAATGTAGTTAAGTTAAAATCTAGAAAAAATTATTCTACTGTGTTTCATTTATTCATTCAACAAATATGTGCTGAATCCTTTTGTGTGCTAAGTACCATTCTAGGTGCCGAGGGCATTTAGTGAACAAAAGACCTCTCTGCCCTTATAGAGCTTACATTTAGATAAAAACAAAGCCTGGAAAGCAGCTTTTTAGGACATCTCTCTATGCATCCATCCATCCACAGATTCAAAGATATTTACTAGGTAACTATACCATGCCAGGCTTTAGGTCAAGCTGGGAGAAAATCAAGAACCTAAGATGCAAGCACTTGTAGATAAATAAGCAACTCACAATAGACTAATGGAGGTCTGGACAAAGCCTGTGGACAGGCTGCTACTCCTTTCAATGTAGCTCACTAAAGAGCTGCTTTAATGGAGGTACGGACACAGCACTGGGGATAGAGGGGTGATCAATGTTCCTCACGTTTTAGGGGATGACAAGTCGCAATTGAACTTGCCTTTGAAAGGTGAGTAGGCCAAGCCTGTAATCCCAGCACTTTGGGCAGCCGAGGCAGGCGGATCACAAGGTCAAGAAATCGAGACCATCCTGGCCAACATGGTGAAACCCCTTCTCTACTGAAAATACAAAAATCAGCTGGGCACGGTGGCGTGCGCCTGTAGTCCCAGCTACTTGGGAGGCTGAAGCAGGAGAATTGCTCGAACCCAGGAGGCGGAGGTTGCAGTGAGCCGAGACTGTGCCACTGCACTCCAGCCTGGCACCTGGCGACAAAGTAAGACTCTGTCTCAAAAAATAAAAATTAAAAAAAAAATGAAAGGTGAGTAGGCATGTATCAGGTCAGCTAACGGGGAACAGGTGTCATGATAGATAATCCCATCAGAAAAACTGTCGTGAGAGTACAGAGAGGGTTGGACAACCACAGGAAGCCCTGGGGCCTGAAGCACCGGGTGGGGATCGGAAGGAGAGGATTCCGGAAAGGCAGGTTAGAGCCTCGAGGAGCTGGGTCTCGATGCCATGTTCAAGAGTTTGCCCTTAACCTGGAGGAATGGCAAGATGAACCCGTTTTTAGTAAATACCCAGTTCAATTAAGCCTACACCATGTATACCTATGTGGGGTGGAATCGTTTATCCCTCCATGTTTCGAGCCTCCTCCAACCCCAAAACCAGTGAAGGAAATTTTACTAATTATTACCAAGGAAGGATATGGGGGTGTGACTGGCGCAGGCTGGACAGAGCCCAACACACTCAGAGAGATAGTATTTTCTTCCTCTCAACAGCTGCATCCAGTGAGCAGCTGCTAACCCACTCATAGTGCCTGAGAGACTCAGTGGGTCTGATGGCTGTTAACGGTCTTTATTACCTTGTTGAGTACCTCAAACTCCAGTTACTAATTACAGGGCATCGACTTGAATGTTTGGCTATATAATTTTTGTTAATTGATTTGCATGAGGGGATTTGGGCACGACTGGCTGTAAATTTTCTTCTGGCTCTAAAACTCCATGACTCTTCTCTATGGCTACATGCATCAATAATGACTTTGTGTATTCTGCATTGTGGGTTTCATGCATGAGCTCCTCCTTCAATTGCTAAGAACCCTCAGGAGCAAAGTGTTATGCAAGGGCACGCAATGACACGGAGGCCCAGGCTAGAGCAGGACACAGCCATTATCATTCATGCTAGCTAGCATTTATTGATCGCCTATCAAGAAGCAGATTTTGTAAAGCCAAGCCACTTTTTGGGCACCTTGCCTGCAGTGGGCTCCCACAGCTTATAGACATGAAGCAGGTGGTTCTGCTTGATTAGCAAATCTCAAACCCTTATATCCTACACTTCCTAGCCAATCCTTCTACATTTCTCCTTCGCTTTCTAATACCAGGTCTTTACCTTACCCCTTTTCTCATGCCCAATTCACACTTTCACCTCCCCAAATCCACAGCTCACTTTGAAGGCATTTCTCCCCACCAACAGCATTACTCTTTGGGGTCTCCAACTGACATTCTTTTTCTTGGCATATCCTATTTGTGGGATGAAAAGGGAAACAAAAGTAAAGGCCAAGATGGGAAGGACCCATAGGTAGGCTGGTTCAATATTTATATATCAGACTTCCCTGAGACCACCAGCCAATTGCTGATAGACCAAGCAGTTCACACTAACTCTCAGACCCACAAGCCTCTAATGCCCTGGACTTCAAGGTGAAAAATACAATTACTAAGAAACTGTAAGCCACAGCACTCCATTACCAGCTGAGCTTCTGGGCAAGAGATACTTGGAAATATCTCTGCAGTGGAAACAAGTGATTCTCAGTCACAGAGAGGTCACAGACCTACGTGACCTGTCACCCCAGATGGGTCATGAGCCATTTGTGGCTAAGAATAGCACAAATTTTAAAGTTTGAAAATAATTAAACTTTACTTCATCTATTACAGGGGATTCAAGGTTATCACACAGTAAAGTCCTTCTCTCAGCCCCACTGTCTGGTATGTTTCCTCAAGTGGGAAGGAAAATGGTGGCCTTAGAGCTCGGGTACCCACTGTGTCTTTGCCTCAGTGTGAGTGTGTGTTCTACATGGAAATGTGATTATGGCAGTTGTAGCAGAAAATACACACTGACACCCTTGGCTGGCTCAAGAGTAGAAAGTGGGCTGAGAAAGGGGAAAAACAATGGTTCTGCCTCTCGTGTTGTGAAAGGGAGGTGACCCTGGGCAAGGAGTCTTTCCTTGGGCACATCAGTAATGCAGTGATCAGTGATCACCTTCCTGGATCCAGATGTTCAAAGAAAGTTACAGCTAGACAGGATAAATATGTTCTGGTGTTATAGTTACAGTATGGGGACTGTGATGAATAGCAATGTGACTGGCACTTGGTATATTTCGAGACGGCATGAAGATTTTAAATGCTGTCACCACAAAGAAATGACAAATGTTTACAGTGATGGGCATGGTAATTATCCTGATTTGATCATTATACAATGTATACATGCCTTAAAACATCACGCTGTACCCCATAAATATGTATAATTACTATGTGTCACCTATCAAAAAAGTAATGAAAAAAGATGACTATTAGCATGTTACTTCAAAAATAATTAAAAATAAAATTGTATTAACCTTCAAATAAATACTAAATAAATAAAATTAAGGTGATTTTCTATAGTTAAAAAATAAAGATAGAAGAAATACATCTTCAGGCATACAGATCTTAAATCTCAAAACTAGCCAAATCCAACCCAAGAGAAGGCACCAAAGGGGTTTACATTCTGAGAAGGAAAAACCAGTGTGAGAAAAAGAGAAGGTTAATAACAAAGCTAGGAGAGCCGCTCAGTTTTCCCTTTTTAAATACACCCTGGCCGTTTGGGGAGTTGTGGCCGCAGGCATGGGAAGCTCTTTGGAAGACTCCTGGGGCTATTAGGCAACATAGACTGATCAAATGGGAAAGATTAAACAAAATAATACACTTGTGTATGATGCCTGGCAAATTCTGTGTCATCTTCAGCTGTGAGGGGGAAAAAAAATCATCGTTTCCTCCAATAACATTAATTATCCAACCACAGAAGAAACCTGACAAAGGCTGAAGATGTGTTTAGAAACAGCGAAGGTGGTGAATCACCCGGCCCAGATCCAAGGATTCAGACACCTCAGAAACGGAGCCTTCTTCTTGCCACATTCCAGGTGTAGGGAGACCCGGCGTTTCAACCCAGCCAAGGCAGTAACGAGCACACATGCGCTCCGGGCTCTGTGTTCTGGAAAACAGGATCAATTATACACAGAAGATGCCGTGGGCGTCTCAGAACCCAACAGGCAGGGTGTTAATCCAGCTGTAACCATTCACTCTCCTTGCGCATGACTTTTCTGGAAGACATTCCCCGAAACTTTGCAGAATAAAAAAAAAACTCATGATCCACTCAAAAGCCAAAGGACTGTTCCTACTCTTTCGTGGGTGAGAAGACAGTTCCTTGTCACTGCTCCTTTTTTTTTTTTTTTTTTAAGAGCATAAAGTAGAGGAAAAGAGGGGAAAACAAGAGGGGAAAAAGTTAGAAGACACGTATTAAGGTATTTTGAAATCTGTTCCTCTTACCGTTTTTAGTATGATTCTAGATTTAAAAATCTAGAAACGAGTGTGTTTTATAATTTTTGCAAATGGCCCAATAGTGTGGAAAAGGAGCCTGCCTGAGATAGTCGGTTTCTTGAGCTACTTCTTTTAATCAGAAAAGAAGCAACAAAGCAGTTTCCTTTCTGCCCCCACAGGCCGGCACCCCTACAGTCCATGAGTCATAAAATCGCTCCTAGAAGAGCCAGGTCCATCACGGCTTCTCAGCAACTCTCCATTACTTTCCCCAGAGACCTGGAGAGATGGCGCCAGAGAACAGCCCAGCAGGAATCTGTGGGAGTGAAAAGCAAACAGGAAGCCTGAGACCCTAGGAGGTAGGAGCACTCTGAGGAGGAAAGTTCTGGAAGCTACAGTATTATCGGAGCCATCACTTAGGGTATAGAGATGAAATACAGCCAAGGCTTGGAAATAGACCCTTAAAACTTGATGCCCTCTCCAGACTCCCGCATGTTATAGGTGATGTTAAGCCTGAGGTGAAAAGTTAATTTGTCAAAGTCACACTTTTATGACTTAGTACTGGTTCATATCAAGGATTTGCTTTTTCAGAGGATTTTCCAGGTTGTAAAATATGACCACTACAGATTCAGTCCAATATCATCTATCTTTTATAATGAATGATGAGAAGGATGTTCATCTTGAAGAACTTGGGTACTTACTGCCAGAGCCTCCAGTTCCTTCTAAATCAACCAAACAATGGTATCCTCAATATCTTTTCAAGGTAGAGGATAATTTATCCTTTTCCAAGCTTCAGAAAACCAAATAATCCTGCATAGTACATGTAGTAAACCTGAAATAGAATATGTAATGAAGGTAGTACCTGGCACATGGTAGGTACTTAGTACACGTTTGTGGGATGAAAAAAACAAATGATCAAAACCAAGTATTTGGGCCACCTCAAAATAGATTATATCATCTGAAACATTAAGTTTTGATACCTCTTAGGAAAATAAAAATAGCCCTTTGGCATAAATGTAAGCAGGGTCATCAATATCGAAAGGAACTTCGATCCAGAGAGCTCTGTGTTGGACATGACACCCAACAAACTGTGTGATGGTGAGGAGGAAGGATAACTCTTCTGTGTTTCAGCTACACATAAAACTTTTAAAAAATAACCTCTAAGGTTAAAGGGTTATTTGTGTAAACTAAGTGATGTAGTGAATATGAAGCTACATTTATAAAGTTTAAAGTACTGGACTCAGTTAGGTATTTGCACTACACAGATACAATATAATTGATCCTCACAGCGCTTTGTACCTAGCTTTAGTGTAACACTTACCCCACCATTCTCCAGGAGCCAAGATTTAAGGGACAGCCCTCCCCAACATGTGTTAACACTATGAAAGGCACTGTGTACACACAGATATCTAAGACAGAGGAAAAAATCTTTGCCATTGATTTTAAGCAGCTCTCTCCCATTAGTGTGTATGTTTTAAAGGAATCTGATTCTCTTCACATCTAGCCTAGTGACTGGCCCTAGTTTTGTGACTGCCACACAGTAGGCTGTTAATAGATGACCATTAAATGCGTGCATTCTGGGAGGGATGAAAACAAATGCAGCAGTGGGATAATCGACCCATCCTTCAGACCCAGATTAGTAAAATTCCATAATATGCAGAGCTGAAGAGAGCAATAGCATCAGGCCTCTGAGGTATGTGTATGTTCCTCAGCTGGAGCCACATCCCAGACCCTGGAGAGCATGGAAAGCCACAGTTCAATTCATGAGAGGATGTGCCAAAGCCCAACCCCAGCTGCACACTGACTTGTTGGAAAACTTACCAAATTCCCTTCCAGAGGGTTTGCTGTGACCACTATCCCAAATGGAGTGTTGGTCCCATGTCAGACTTGGACGCCAAGTCCTTGTCCACAGATTGTGGGATGAGCAATTCCATCCTGACAGATGTGATCCCTGGAGTACCTGAAGTGACAGCGTGGAGTTTTCCATTCCTCCAGACAGCCGGCAAATACGTGCTGATCTGACTTGGCTTAAATGAAGGCCCGACAGCCTTCTCCTCCCTAAAAGTGTCATCTCAACTGGAGATCAGCCAAGATGTCTTTGGAAGTTGTGGGTTCTCAACTTTCTAGAACTGGTGGGGGCTGGGAAATCTGCAGCATTAATTGGATATTAACTTATCATTCCTCCTCCAGGGTGGCTAGTGTTGGTCAAAGGCATATTATTTTTAACCAACTTTGTCTAAATGGCTACATACCTCATTAGTTCCTCGGTAGCTGTCAATCTTTGCCTTTATTGAACAAACGTGAACAATTTTTGAGCACTTGCTATATACCAACCACTCTTCTAGATTCTTTGCAAGTGTCTACCCATTTACTGCTCATCCATTCCTCCAAGGTAGGTACTATTATTTCCCGCAGTCTGCAGATGTGGTAATAGAGACCCAAAGAGGCTAAGAAACTGTGTTCACGGTCTGGATTGTTGCGGGAGCTGTTGTGTCAGCTGAAACAATATTTGATGAAAGACTGTGCACTTTGGAGAATAAAAAGGCTCTGTTCCTTTTCAGGAGTGAGTCATTCAGAGGTATCTTCTATGGGATTTAAAGGACGAAGGCAGGGATGGAGTAGGGAGGTCCAAAAGGAAAAGTATTGGGAATATTGTGAATATTGTGAATATTCCCAATACTTTACAAAATATTGGGAATATTGTGTTCACATCGGCACCTTTAACCAAGAACAGAGGGTATCAAGGAAAGTACACATGCAAGATGTGGTAGGATCTTTTCTCAGATTCAATCTTGGTCATTTTATGAATAGACCTCAATAAACCGTAAGTGTGGAGTAACATATATAAATATAGATAGACAAGTTAAATATAAATGATAGATATAAATAGATAAATCAGACTCTGATTTAAGAATAACTTCCTACCCTTTGTTAATTGGAAAATAAGCACAGATCCTCCTACACAGAATGAAAGGGGGTAACTTAGCCCACATCAAGATTCCCAGTTATCCGCCTTGTTGAAGGAAATGCCACACCCCCTCGAGACTCGTCTCTCCTCATAAAGAAGTAGCTTTGCCTTTGCTATTTACCCACCTACCCTTGCTGAACATCATTAAAACATTAAGCCATCATTTAACCTGAGAGATAAAATTTAACCCTGAAAATACACTTCCAATTTTTTTTTCGTATCAGTTTATCACCTACAGCTAATCCCTTTCTTCCATCAGAAACCCTTGTCAAAAACTGATGGTTATCGCATGCTAATTTCACCACAAATACCTGATCTGAATTCTAAGTAATTAGCAAATCAGGTAACCTGTGAGATGCTGATCTTTTTTTATAACCACAAAAAAGCTTGTCACGGAGGATATTTTAGTTCAAGAACATTTCCAATCAGGAAACCTAACATCGTGTTCCAAAATACCACACTGTATTGCATTCATACATTTAGGTGACATATTGACTGAGGATAATAATGCACCTTCACGGCCATCACACTGCATTGTGAGTGCTCAGTGACAACAAGGTGTGCATTATGTGTGTTTTACCAGTTTGGGCAGCTGCCCCTAAGTAGGGATTAGCTATTATCAAATTACCAAATTTTTGTGAGGTTCGGGTTTCCATTGTGAATGAAAAGCATTTGTTTACTCAACTGGAAGTATGTATGCGTACTGAGGAATTTCATTTTAGTGAGGATCTGAAGATTGGTACACTCAGATGACAAAAGACAAAATTCCTACGTAATTCTGAAAATCAAACTGTTGTGTAGTGGACCCTGGGATAGAATATGCCTCATTCCAGTCCCTTCCCTGTGATCACCAGCTCTGTGACCTCAGTTTCCTTACCTATAAAATAGGAATGCAAACAAACACCTACATCAAAACGTTGTAGAGAAGAATAAAAGAAATAACGTGACAATGTCATGCAAACTTAAATCAAAACTCCACATAAGCTCTCACGTTCCTGGCAGGGATCACCAAGAACTGACAGGATCTACTTCAAACAAATAAAAAGTAACAGCAGACTTGCATAAACCCGCTTCCATTACTGATGCTCATAAAGCAGTTCCCTGTTTATAGATATTAGCTTGTGAGGTCTACAGCCTCTGGTAGTATACACAAAGTAACTACGAGGTGAGAATGATACACTTTTTATAATTTACAAGTTCATATTACACATTTTCACAGCATTGTTGTTTTAACATTGAACTGCATTTCACACTACAGTGAAATGTATTGAGCTTTAATATTCTGTAAATATGTTTATTCTTATTATAATTTCAAACAAATATAAAAATATCTTGAAAAACAGAATTCTGCAAAGGTTAAACATGAAGCAAGGGCAAAGGAGGGGATCTGGCTGAGAATGCCACGAGAACCTGATGCTTGGCCCGTAGCTGGTGCCCAGTGCCTGCTTGATGAATAAATGGATGGGTGAATCAACTACAGAGGAGGGAAGAAACATGGTGGCAAGTGGAGAATTTCAGAACTGCATGCTATTTTAGAGCTATCAAAATTGATCACAGAAAAAATGGAGAGTTCTTTGAGTGGGAATCTTAGAGGGTTATGAAGAGAGCTGTCATCACAAATGAAGACAGAAAAGTCACAATGCAGAGTGAACACAAAGAAAATTCTTTCTATTTCTTCACTAAGACCCAACCAATCATTTGCCCAGTGAATGAAGATTTCCCATGGAAAGCTGGGCAGGATGTTTCTGGGGGAAGTACCAATATAATAAGCCCACTTTGCACTGGGGCAGGAACAGACGTTTGGAGACAAGCTCCCATGGAAAGCCAACTGTATTTCACTGAAGCAACAGGACAAGGGGTTTGGTGCATTTGGGAGGCAGGGGGCTGGTAAAATAGGGCGCATCATCTTACACAGAAGCCCAACACGTAAAACAAGAAAAGGTCAAGTTGCTTTCATTGAGGAAATGGGAGGAGAGATGAGGCTGGAGCCAGGAGGACTGTGGATCCCATATCAAGTCCCAACTCCATGGTCCCCCGAACGGTGGGGACACTGCTCTTGTGGACTATCTTTCTGAATTTTTTTGAGAGCTTTACAGCAATATAGGGCAGAAAAGCAGGCAGTGGCCACCTTGATCCAAGGTTTGATTGTATTTACGCAGCATGATATAAAATCAGAAGAAGCTGGGTTTTGGATTTGAGAGACCTGGGTTCAAATGCTGGCTCTGCCATTTTCCAGCTACCTGGGCAAGTGCTGAACCTTTCTGAGCTCAGTTTTTTCTTCTGTGAAATAAGAATAAGTAACACCTATCCCACAGCCTGGCTGGGAGAATGTAATGAGATAATGTATGCGCATTCACATAGCATGTGCTCCATAAATGTCAGTTTTCTTCTCCTCCTATCTTTTCTTAATGTTTTATTGTTTTGACTGTTCTTATCTCTACTATTGGGCTTGGGTGCATGTAAGTACAAAAATAGAATCTCAAGAAAAAGTCCTTATGTATTATTTGAATCTTTAAACAGTAAGCAACTTAGATTGTAGATAATTTGAAGATGCTACTTACAGGCAATTTCTTCTCATAGCCAATATGAAGTTCAAATCTATTAGTCCAAAGACATATTTATCTTCCTCCCATGAAGGCCAATTAAAAACACAAACTCATGGGGTCCAATAAAAATACAATGATACACTGTGGCAACAGTTCGATAAATTATGGTATAACCACTATGAACTGTACATCTAGCCACTGAAAATCATGTTTTTGAACCATCCGTAATCACATGCTTAAGACACAATATTTGATGCAAAAGGCAAATGCATAAGATACAATATTTGATGCAAAAGGCAGAATGCAAATATGCAAAAATAAAAATGTAGATATACACACATATATGTTAAAAGTAGTCCTAAAAGTGGGTATTTTATTATCATTTTCTATTCGAAAATGAGCATATACTTTTGCCTGTAATCAGAAAAAAAATAAAAGATGGGCCTTAAAATATTTCACAGTATAGAAATGATATAACTCCCATGAACTGTAACGAATGTGCTTTGCAGTGTAATATGTAACTGTCCCCTGTTGAAGGCATCCATGTAAAATCATTAGTCCCACAGAAAGATGTGTCTGGTAATGATATGGTCCGGTCCTCAGTCCTGGGTCATTACAGTGGTCATGGTTTCAAATGAACTAAAAAAATTTTAAAAGCAAAAGAAGAAATATCTTAGTCTGTATTTTAATGGACTCTAGCCTTGACAAAAGGCCACACACAAAAGCACCTGCAAAGGCTCCTGTTCAGGGAAGAGATGCTGCCACTAGGGGCATCTCTGGCGCTAATAGTCTGGGTGAGGGACTCTACCGACTGTGAGCTACATAAGGGGAAAGGTGACAGCCATCTATGACCCTCTCTTTTAGCCTTGACATTTAAACTTAATTTTTATAAATTAATAGAATTCTAGATCTGGCTCAACCCAAACCAGCTGCATCTTATTATGGCTAAAGAAACCAAGGTAGGAAAAGGTTAAGTGTTTTGTTAAATATCTATGGACCCACAGTTAGCAAAAGACCTGAGACCATAAATAGAGTTTCCCAACACACAATCCAATCCTCCTTCACTTACCTAATAACTGCTTTGGCCAGCTCAATAGGTGGGCTGTCTATGACCAGTTTCCAGCTACTTACAAGTCTTCAGCATAAAACTGGAAACAAGGCCACTATTACTGAGGAATTTGGCAGAACACAGAATTGTTGTATGCTCCATTTAATAGGGTCAGAGCAGGTCTCGCCACCTATGCGTCACTCACTGCACTCAGCAAAACGACTCATAAGGTGCAGGGACCTGATTTATGTTGGGTGATAAGTCAATGAATGAAACAATCAACACCAATGGCTGCAAGTAGCAACAGAAACATACTTAACCTAGTAACACATCATGATTTCCTTCCATCTATGTTAGGGGGGTTTAAAAAATTCTACTTGCTATTTTCCAGTTAACTATTTCTCTGTTTATCTGTGTGTGGATATGTTTGCATTTATCAGTTGCTTTAGTAACCATATATCAAGTCATGGAAGGCCACATAGAAATTAAATACACAAGGGGCCTGGGTCCCAGAGCACAGCCCAAGAAGATCCATGTTCCAGGAGACACCAGTTGGTCAGGGAAAATAGAACACTAGAGATGAGCATCATGATGACATGGGGCACCGAGCAATATCTGTTCAGAGCTAAGTCAGCATTCCAGAAGCCATAAATTCCTCCAGGTAAAGGCCTCAGAGGGCAGGACATGTAGAAGGTCCTGGAATCTGACGAATTAGAAAAGGCAAGAAAACACCACCAGCAGCCAACACGTAGACCCGAGTCTAATCATCAGATGAAAGCAACTCAAGAGTTGTACTTCCTACTTAGGAAGAGGGAGACCCTGAGGGAAGAGACGAAATTGAGACCAGATGTGTGTTGAGCAGGGCCCACAGGTGACACAGAAGCAGTGGTACTGGGTAGGGAGGAATCACGGCTGCTGGTTTGCTCAAGGGCAATGACAACTTCCACAGTGTCATAGGAAATCTGGAGTCATCTTCTCATCTCAAAACCATCACATAGCTCACACACAATCACACACCATTCATTGAGAGCATTTTACACACAAAGGACCACACTGAGCTCTTCATATGTCATTTATTTCTCCAAAAAGAGACTGCTGCCCTTGTGATTCACATGGAGAAACTGAACCGTGGCTAAGATGAAATGACTTGCCCAAGGTAACACAGCAAGCCATAGAGGGATTTGATCCAAATTACTCAGATCACTGAGTCTGGGCTCAATAAACTATTAGCTAGTTTAAATGCCTATGCAACCAAAAAACCCCAAAACATACACAAGATCTTACAACTGGAGGTTTCATCTCTTAAGACAGCGTAGGTGTCTCTGCATCAATGGTACAGCCAACAGGTGAGCCCAGGTGGCTCAGTGGCCTGTCTCAAATAAAAAACATGTGGAGCCTGTCTTCTTAATCTTTTTCTGACTTTGAGTATAAGGTTTCATCAGCACTTTAGAGATATTTTCCACATTTGTTGTCTCTCTGTAGTGTCCAAACCCAAAACTTACCAGCAGTGGCTGGCAGGCTGAAAATTTTCATATGTGGTAAAACCACTCTCCTCCACACTGATTAGAAAGATTGGGGGTGACGGGTTGGTGGAATTTTTAAACAGTAAAAAGCTTGCTTTTCCCTGAACAATCAGGGGTCATTGCTTTATTTTTTATCAAGAACAGTAACAAACCTAAGCAATGCAACCATGGCTGTATGCAGGCCCTGCTTTTATGAAAAGGCTAGAACGCTTTGCAATTAGGACAGCACTTGTATGCTCTTAAACACCTACAAGACCTTTGTTCCTGTTGGGTAGATCATACCAGCTCTGGATGAACTTGCTCCAGCAAAGCCCTTTCCTTCCTGAGCAATGCTGGCCACATTTTTTTTTTTCTCAACCTCTGACACAGTTATCACAAATTCTGAATCAGTAAGGCCTAAACTAACACTACGTTCTGTACCACATCCGCAAATTATATAGCAGGCTACTGTGAAGGGCTAAAAGAGATCTGGAAGCTGAAAGACTGATTTCTGAAAAATTAAGAGAGGTATGGAGCGATAACAGAAACTTACAAATGTTCCAGGTCATTAGAGAGCACTTTCCAAGAAGCACCACAAAATTGCAAGTGCCCATCAATACTAAAGAATACCATGCCATTGACTGTACAGCAGAGAACCTTTCCAAAGACAGACTGGCAGCTTTGCCCACGGCACCATGCACCCTGCACCACCTCCTCCTCTTCTGCAGCTCCATCACACCCTCTCAAGCTCCTACTGAGAAGTAGGCATCCTGCTTCTCTCTGTAGTTCCTCTAGCAAACCCCAAGGAATAAACTGCCATCATTGTGAAATACAGAATTTGTGTGTGAAAGGACAAAACTTCATTCTTTTCACCTTCCTGCTGCCTCAGCATAGGGGGTCTCTTCCCCATGTCAACACCACACCAGGCATCAGCGGGCATAAGTCAGTCTTCCACGAGATTTGGGCTAGAAAAATTGTTTGTGGCTGCAACTCCAACTGTCATCCATTGGGATTATTTCTTGCTGGGATTATAACCCCATCTTCTCAACAGCTCAAAAGTGGCTGTGTGTATCCTGCTGCCCTCTTTATTTCCAGAGCATTTCTCAGATTGTAGAGCTGCGAAGCCTCACCAAAATCAAGGCCTTCATCTAACTCCTCCTTTTGATCCAGTGTCTTTATCCTAGACCATGGCCAGTAGTGGCGGGTTTCAAAACTCTTTTTTCTGTAGAACTTTTACCCTCAAGAAATTCCATTCTAAATGCCAACATGTAAAATAGATCAAAGGCCTAATTAGAAGAGAGTTGGAGACCTGGGGTCCCACCAATCCTCAAGGCTGGAGGACCTGAGAGTTCTGTGGATAACTTGAGAGTAGAAACACAGGAACACGACTAGGGAGGGGAAGTGTTCATAAAAATGAAAGAAGGGGAAACAACATCCCACTTTAAACACAAAAGCTGAAAATTGTCACCCCATTCTTAATTGCACAGGGCATGTGGAAATATCAAACTCAGAGGCCTGTCTTACAAAAATTAATAATATCTACCCCTTACTCCAGACACTTGCAGAGATCTCATTTAATCCCCACAACTTCTATCCATGTTTTACAGATTTTCAGCTTACAGATGAAGAAGGTGAAGCCCAGAATGATGAAGTAACTTGCTCAAGGCCAGAGAGACCTAAGTGGCAGAAGTGTGACTTTCGCTTTATGTGGGAGTCTGAAACCTTTACTCTTAATGCATGCTGGGCTGCCGCCAGATGCAAGTTTTTCAAACTCTTCTGAGTGGGACCTATCAACCCAATGAAAGAATATTCTAATAGGCGGGGGAGAAATGTAGCAAATGTAAAAGCTGATGCCATCTTTTTTTTTTTTTTAAAGACTGAAACATTTCAAGAACTCTTTCTTTAAGAGGTTACTGAGGACCTTGATGAAGAGGTAGAAAGACACTGATGCAGGATCTATTAAACTGACCAGTTTCTACTGAATACCTACTACATGCCCAAGCACCAGAGGGACACAGATGAATGTGTCTCTTGGAATGCCAGAATAATTTCCCCACGTCAGCCTTCTGAATCTGATTAGAGAGGAGGGCCCAGGGACAGAAACAAATAAAAACGGGAAAAGACACAGAACAGAAGCAGGCAGAAGAACAGAAGAAAAGGGATGAGACAGGAGAGGAGCAGTTAATCTTACACAGCATTTGGACTTTTCGAATGTAATTGCACATCCACTGCAACTATTATATCACCTTATATTTACCCAGTGCTTTTTGGTTGACTCTTAAAGCACTATGATACTATAGGAAGGGGAAATATAAAACCAAGCTTTACAGCTAAAGAATATGTGGCTTCAGAGAGGTCATCTTTCCAAAAGTCACAGAGCTAGTTAGAGGGAAAGCCAGAGCTAGGATCTGGATCTCAGGACTCCAAGTACAGTGCTCATCCCATCACACTGAGGGCTACTTGTGAAGCAGAACATATCCTTTACATGCTATCCACAGCTACAATGCCTGCCAGTGGCCAGCATGGTAATACAGATTCCATCCTCATGTACATCTCTATCATTAGATTTATTTTTCCCTATCCTCATCCCCACAACCTCCTCACCAACAATTATCTGAGCCCAGCTATGCTCACCTCTTTTTAAGACCTGCCCTCCCTGAAATTACAACAGAGGATGACAAAGACGAAGTTGTAGTTGCCAGATGTCTCAAATTGTAGTGAGACACACATGCAAAATCACAGAATCAGCTGCAACCCCAACGCTTCTCTGTTCAGAATCCAGTTTGTGTTGTAATGACATCTAATCAGGCCCTGGAATCAGCTGAAACGATTCTGTAAAAATCACTGTTCACTTGGTACTCAGCAGTTAAGTCTCTTAAATGTCAACCTACTAGGAATTATTTTAAAAGTTTTTTTTTGCTTCATTAAAAACCTCAAAGCTATTGAGTTTTCCAGCCAAACCCTGATATTCATATAGTTCGGAAAATATCAATGTTCTTTCATATATATATATACGCTAGGTTTGAGCAATTTTGAGTCACATAAAGAATGTGTCCACATCACTGGAGACATTCAGGTTAATACTAAACATTGAGTTCCTTATCCAGATATTTATAAGCTTTTAGAACTCTTTAGCAGATGCAGGTAATTTGGCCAGGAGTTTTTTTTTTTTTTCTTTTTTTCTTTTTTTTAAATTTTACTGAGAGGTTTCTCTACAACCAGAGCTCTGGCTAAATCCACTAGCCCTACAATTTGGCTATGTGACCACCAGGTGGTGATAGTGTGCCACAATCCAGGACCAGCAAGGTAGTATGAGTGAGTTTTCCCCACACTTTCTATGTTGAAAACCAACCTCTCACCTAATCCCCTGCCACATTTAAGGTGTTACTTTTAGTACAGCATCTCGACCATGACCTCTGGGTTAAGTCCTTCATAATCTGTGCAAATGAAATTTAAGCTGACATTCAGAGCCCTCCAAGTAGTCCCACCCCACCCACCACTCTCCTACACAGTCCCTATATTGCAGCCACACTTCAATGCATATTTCCTGCACATTCACACAGATGTAAAAATAGTTCTAACATTTCTTGCTTCTGTATATTTGCTCCTGTAGATATCCCCTGATGTTCACCCCACCTTTTCCAACACCTATAAAATATTTGGAAACACTTGCTCAGACAAAACTCCACCAAACAGTTATAAAAGCCCAGAGTTCTACTAGTATTTAGGGATATGCTGAGTGTTGTTTCCTGTAGAAAACATACACACACACACACACATATGTACGTATATATATACATATATACGTAATTCATTACATATATAGACATATATACGTGTGTGTGTGTGTGTATATATATATATATTTGAGCTGGAGTCCCGCTCTGTGGCCTAGGCTAGAGTACACTGGAGTGATCTCGGCTCACTGCAACCTCCACCTCTCGGGTTCAAGTGCTTCTCCTGCCTCAGCCTCCCTAGTAGTTGGGACCACAGGTATGCACCACTATGCCCAACTAATTTGTATTTTTAGTAGAGACAGGGTTTCTTTCATTATGTTAGCCAGGTCGGTCCCAAACTCCTGAGCTCAAGTGATCCTCCCACTTTGGACTCCCAAAGTGCTGGGATTACAGGTGCGAGCCTCTGTGCCCAGCCCTTGTATTATACATTAATCTTGATATTTTTAGGATAAGTAAAAATGTGTGTGTTGATGAGCGCTAGATCACATAACCTGCCTTATCTACTTAGCTATATCTCTTGAACATCTTTCCATGTCATTAAATGATACATGAAGCATTTTATGGTTCCCCCTTACCAGGAGTCTGCTGAGTCTGCAAGACAGTATGCTGGGCTTGGAATCAGAACACTGAGCTTCAGTCCTGGTTTTGGCAGGTGCTAGCTGTTTTTGGGCAAGTTATTTAACCTCTCTGAGCTCCAAGCTGCATGGGCGTAATACTTACCTCCCAAAGTCTCTGGCAGCCTAAAGGAAATCACTCATCTAATCATTGCTAGCTTGGAACCTGCCCTGGAGTGATCTCTCAATTATTACTCATTTCTCTCCACTTAGCTGATGTGATTTCTTTTTCCCTCCAAGCCACACCACTCTTTGTACCTTCCCGTGCCTCCATCCTGCTGGATCTCGCCTTAGAGGAGTTTGGGAACTTGATGTCCTCCCGCTGCCAGAGGATAAGAACACTCCTGAAGGTAGGGCTGGCCTGACTCCTCTGACTGGCCCCACGGATCCCCTAGCACAAGCTGAGTCTCCTGCACACACCAGCCATCTGTGGAAGCGAATGAAGAACCCAGCCTCCCTTCGCCTTAACCCTTGCCATTCTGGACCTTGCACTCTCACAGTCCTGTACACAGCTTGGGGGAAAAAAAAAAGTCTGGCCTCTTTTCAGGCTCTGCCTTGACTTGATGTTAAAAAATACTTTCAGTCTGGAGCTTGGCTCTTTGGGGTCCTGATGATACCTCCCTGCCTAGTATCCTCTGCCTACACTTTCTCTCTTGGCGGCCAGCTCTGCCCCCTCTTCTGCAGGTTCCTCATCTGTAGTGGCAGAGGATAACCTTGCTAAGTGAGAGGAAAAGCAGTGTCCCCTCTCCATCGCTTCCTCACATGGTACATGGACACCACAGCTATGGCAGGGAGCTAGTCCATGCTGAGGCTTTCTCCAGCCTTTCCAGCCCTCATGTTTCTTTATTGTTGTTTGTGCCTTGGTTTTGTTTTTCCATTTTCATGGAAAAAAAAGCTTTCCTTTTTTGGCTCTTCTTTCAGCAGTTGATTTGCACTGGATGCTGAAGCCACTTGCTCTTTTTCCTTCAACACCCCCAGCAACTGTCTTCCTTACAAACAGCCTCAGGGGGGAAAAAAAATAAAAAACAGCTCACATTAACAGTACAGGGCACCTGGGAAGAAAAATCTGTTGGATTTCATCAGGAAGTATGATGTTCCTTGGGCAGCATGCCAGGGTGGACCTTTCTGTTGACCCTATCAGGCTTGTAAAATTGAAAAGAACCCCCAGAAAGCAGCTGTCACTCTGCAAGACACCTACCCGCAGAGGTGCAGTGTCCATCAGATTAGTTCTTGTGTGTGTACTAGAACTGGATGTGGGTGTGTTTACGTCTGCACTGCCTCCTAGCTGTGTGACCCAAGGTGAGCTGCTGTGTCTTGCTGATCTCCAGTTTCCTCATTTGTCAAATGGGTAGAGTCACAAGACTTCCGGTATTAGTTTCCTGTGGTTGCTGTGATCAATTACCACAAACGTAGTAGCTTCAATCAATACAAATCTATTAACTGTTCTGGAAGTCACAAGTCTTCAAATCAAGGAGCTGGCAGGCTTGTATTTCTTCTGAAAGCTATATGGAGAAATCTGTTTTCTTGCATTTTCTACTTTCTGCAGGCCACTTGCATTCTCTTTCCTTTTCTTCCACTTCCAAAGCAGTAGTGCAGCATCTTCAAATCTCTTTCTCTTCCTGTCTTGTGTGTCCTGTGCTTTTGTCATTAAATCTCCTTCTTTCACTCTGACTTTCCTGCCCACCTCTCATAAGGACCTGTAATTACACTGGGCTCACCCAGTTAATCCAGGATCATCTCCCCATCTCATGGTCCTAATTTAATCTCATGTGCAAGGTCATTTTCCATGTAAGCTAACATATTTCCAGGTCCTGGGGATTAGGGTGTGGACATCATTAGGGGGCCATTATTTTGCCAATCATACTTCTCTCATAGTCATTATGAAAATATTAAAAAGAGCATCTATGTGTATTTTTCAGCACAATCCTGGGACACTGTAAGAGCTCCAAATATGTAGCCATGATTATATCAATATACTCATACCAGCACTAGCAGTCAGAAGAGAAGTGGCTGTTAATGCTTAGTTAGGTAAAGCAGGGCCATTTGGATCAACCTTGAATGAAAGCAAAATGAAGCGTAATTGGGCTGGATAGTGCACAGAGACATCCTTTCATAGTTCCATATCCTCACTCTTCATTTTAAAAACCAGTGTTTATTGGGCACCCTCTGGATATCATACTTTTCATTACTCATAATAGTCACTTCTGGTAGCTATTACAGCCTTATTTTACAGGTGACGACAGTCAGACTTAGGTTAAACAAATTGGTCAGATTGTTCAGCTAGTGACCAGCAAAGGCAGGATTTGAACTTGCTTTTGTCTGATTCAAGCCCGTCCTCTTTCTAGGCTCCAGGACTTGGCGACATGCTGGCTCATACACATTTTGATCATCAAAACTACATCAGACCTGCCCCACGGGCAGTTGGCACACTTGGCTTTCAGGGCTGAAATCAAGCTCTTGCTTCTCCAATGTCCTCTACAACCCTTCACCCATTCAGGGGCACATGGTGGGTGGGCCATGCCATCCTTGCGATCTTGGTAGGAACAGGAAAGCCTAATGAGAGGCATAAGTGCTTCTGAGGCAAGGGTTCTTAGCCCTGGCATGCGTCTGAATGACCCGGAGAGCCTGCTAAACCAGACAATTGGCCCCACCCCCAGAGTTCAGTAGGTCTGTATTTGCATTTCAGATACGAACCCAGGTAATGCTGATTCTGCTAATACAAGCCCACACCCTGAAAACCACCCCTCTGCAGGGATCTGGAAGTAAATATATTAGAGAAGAATACATTGCTCAGACGTAGAGTATTAACACTCACTGGTCCCCATCCACTCCACTTTTGGACTTCTATGGATCCACTAGCCCTGCTTGACTAATACTTCCCAGCAGAGGGGTAGGGGTGGCCTTCTCCCCATAATCTATGACACATTGCTCACTGTCCTCCAGTGCTCCTCGAGGTGGCCCCCAATGGGAATCTTAACTTTACTGGCCACATCTTTAGCAGAGAGGCCTGGGTCATCTGTTCTCCCTGTCTCTTCAGCTCAGCCAAACAATAAAATATGGCACAAGACACAAAACGTTGCCTTTGAAAATGAGGCAGCTGGGGAGAGGAACAATGCCTTTAAAAGGGCAAAGTTTCTTCAGGACACCAATCCTCAACATCTCCCCCTGCAGCTCGAAGTCAAGGCTTGCCAGGGTTGGAGTTCTCAAGTGTGCTCCAGTGGTGTTACTTAGAAGTGACCCTATAGGCTGAAGGGCGTGCACATTAGCATATTTTGTAACAGCTGTTGATGAAGATTTTAAGTTTTGCTCAGGAGACCAGCTGCAGTGAGAAGCATTTTATGAGAACAATATATATTGTAGACATCTGAGTATATTTCCATGAGAAAATAAAGATGAAGAAACAAAGAAATGGTATAGTGTTCTTACACAGCAGATGAATATTTAATACACTGGAGGTTATCTTTAAGAGAAAAAAAATACTCTTTACAATTCTACATGCTTCCTACAATAGCAATCCATATACAAAATGACAAACACTATAGCCACCCATATAAATACCACATACTTCATTATCCCTTTCTCACGGTGGCACAAAGACCAGTTGCTACATGAAGTATCATGAAAACATAAATTAGGGGTTATAAATAGCATATTTAAAGGACGAGGCCGTCTATATCAGTTGGCTTAACATAGGCCAAGAACAAGTCTGAGGAATTGATAAGACAGGAGGGAAACTCAGGTAGTATATGCAGATCACCGATGCCCGAAGAGGGGCTCTCAAAACAGAGCTTGAGGGGGACAAACTGGATTTCTCAGGGGCCCAGAGGAATGATCCTACTTTCAGGTGACCCTTGCCACCTCAGGAGGGACCAATTCACAGACTCCTTATCACCACTTTTTTTTTTTTAAAGATGGGGTTTCACCATGATGGCCAGGCTGGTCTTGAACTCCTGACCTCAGGTGATCCACCCACCTCGGCCTCCCAAAGTGCTAGGATTACAGGCATGAGCCACTGCGCCCAGCCATCACCACTATTTTTAACTTCTTGGCAATATAACCAGTACAATGGGAAAATTGCCCAAAGTAAATACATACTCTCATTTGATTCTTCTTCTGGCAAGTAGTTTTCTACTATTTTCTATTAGAATCATTTCCAGTATAAATCACACTTCAGAGGCAGAGCTTAAGTCTAAGGGTCCTCTAAGGAGCATGCATCCTGGGCTAGGAGGACCTGAAAGAAGGTGTGTCTTTGCTCTCTGCTATAGATGCTGTGTCCAAGCAACTCCTTTGAGAAGCCTCTGCAAATTTTTCACCTTCAAGCCTCCTTTGTTACTATTATTTCTCCTGAGTTTTGCTACCAAACAAAATTACCTGTAGTCATATGTCATTATTTCTCCATGAGACAGTGTCATATTGGTCACATTTTTGTGGTTTTCAAATTGTATTTTGTTTTTCCTTTTCCATCTCTCGTTCCTGGTATTAATCACATCTTTGAACATTCTCTTTATCCTAGGTAGTGTACAAGGATCTTCACACATAATCCTCAACTCAACCCTATGAGCTGGGTACCACTATTATCCCCATTTTATGTATAAAAAAACAGGATCCCAGCAGTGAAGTAACTTGCTCAAGATCTTGCAGCTGGAAAGTGCTGGTGTGAATCTAAAACCCAGATCTGTCTTCAAAGCCCATGGTTTTAACCACTGCACTGTGCAGCCTGAATTCACATATGTCACCATACTATGTTACTACAGTTCCCTATTAAAGAGAAAACTATTTAAACTACTTTAAAATGTATGAAGGAGAAATGCATAACTTGCTTTAGGATTTTTTAAACACCCAAAATAGTTTTCAGGCGTCCCATTCAAGTCTTCATGGACCCCCAGCTGTCCTAGGCTTCACATTAGAAATCACTGACCTAGACTCAACTGAATGTCATTTGCCATGTGAATCTTCTAGGTCTGCTCAAAATACCTAGTTAAAAATATTGTATGATGCTCTGGAATATAAAGTCAAATAAAATTAAAATACTGAATGACATTCAAGTCTCTTTTTTTGAGTGTTTTTTTGAGGCTGGAGTGTGGTGGTATGACCGTGGCTCACTGCAACCTCCATCTCCCAGATTGAACAGATCCTCACACCTCAGCCTCCTGAGGCGCTAGCACTATAGAGATGTGGGGACTGTGCCACCATGCCTGGATAATTTTCTGTAGAGAGATCTATGTTGGCTGGGTGTGGTGGCTCATGCCTGTAATTCCAACACTTTGAGAGGCCAAGGTGGGTGGATCACAAGGTCAGGAGCTTGAGACCAGCCTGACCAACATGGTGAAACCCCATCTCTACTAAAAATACAAGCGTGCACCACCACATCTGTAATCTCAGCTACCCGGGAGACAGAGGTTGCAGTGAGCCGTGATCGTACCACTGCACTCCAGCTTGGGTGACAGAGCGAGACTCTGTCTCAAAAGAAAAAAAAAGTTCTACGTTGCCTGGGCTGGTCTCCAACAAAGCTCTTCTTAAACTGGTCCTTTCTACCTTTTCAGATCCATCTTCCAGAACTGTGGTATGCACACTGTGTCTGAATCACAGGTGAGAGGCCTGGGAATCTGTGCTTTAGGCAAGCTCCCCAGGACACCTTTACTGGCAGAAATTTTGAAGCACATTTCCATCCTGTTCATGGCCATTCACACACATGGTAAAACTCTGACCTCCTGGGGCAACTCACCATTTACAAGGCACATTACCTACTCTCTCAGCTTTGTGCCAGGGTTCATGCCCATTCTCCAGCCTGATACGTATGTCTCATGTTTTCCTCCCAGGCCCGGCTCAAAGGTCTCTTCTGGAAAGCCTTACCTGCTGGCTTCTGTTAGAGTGCACCATGTCCCACCTGCTCCCACAGCACCCAGCTTACATTCCGCCTTCTTCCATGGCGAGCCATTTCCTAGTCTCACCCAGCAGACAGAAAGCTCTTTCAGAGTTAGGCCGGATCTTACTAACCTTGGCTTCCCCAGCTCTTAGCCAACCAGTGGTCGTAGAATGTTCTTAATAAGGATCAGCAGATTTGATTTGTCACTGGCAACCATGAGTAGCCACTATTCTAGAAACATACTTCTCTCTTCTCGTGCAGCTTATGTCTCTGGCAAAAGGGGGGCGGGAAATGTGATCCAGGATTAATAATGCACAAATGGTTCTGAGGAACTAGTATATCACTGTGTCCAAACTTCCTGTCATAAATTCTGACAAAATATTTTAGTATTTGCATTTGTCATCATGAGCCATGCTCATACATGAAATGGAGCAAACGACTCCTGTGCCTGATTACACCTTCCCAGGCTCCAGTAAACCTCAGCTACACAACCTTACATTTTCATCTTGCATCTGTTCCCTAAGGAAAGAGAATTTTACTGATTACCAGCTAATGCTTATTGCATACTTACAATGTTTCAGAGACTAAAGCCTCCATTCTTAGGTATATCCAACACTCCTAATAGCTCTCTGAGGTGGTATTACCATCATTTTCTAGGTGAGAGCACTCAGCCCAGAGAGTTTAAGTAACTTGCCCAGTTGCACGGCTATCGAAATTGGGGTTTGAACCCAAATCTGCTTAAGTGCCAAGCCCATGTTCTTAACTACTCTGATAGTTTTTAAATAACAAGAGCCCTATGATTTTACAGTATATAAACAATGACATCAAAATATAAGGGGAAGAAGGAAAGTCTCTGGGTCTATGCTATGGCTAGCTGGAAAACAATATTTCAGAGGTCATGGTTTTGGATCAAATAAGCTCACCCTGTCTAGAGCACAGGGATCATCAGGCAAAAGTCCTGGTGGGCAACGACAGCACTCCAAGATGCCATGAGGGCTGTGTCCGTGGTCCTGAAAATTTAGGACTCATATTTAGGAAACAGTATAAGGCTGCCCAGCCCAGACCTCACTGAGAACAAATGCCAAGCTGCCTCAAGGGCAGTGTCTCAAGAGGCTGTACAAAACATGAGGGCCAAAGAGACTAGGGAGATCCCTCTTCCCATTTCCTCATTTTAAAGATGGGGGCCAGGCATGGTGGTTCATACCTATAATCCCAGCACTCTGGGAGGCTGAGGTAGAAGAATTGCTTGAGTCCAGGAGTTCAAGACCAGACTGGGCAACACAGTGAGATCCTGTTTCTTTAAAAAAAAAAGCCAAGCATGGTGGTGTTTGCCTGTGGTTTCAGCTACTTGGGAGGCTAATGAGGTGGGGAGGATCGCTTGAGTCTGGGAGGTTGAGGCCTGCAGTGAGCCATAATTTTGCCACTGTACTCTAACCTTGGTCACACAGCAAAGCCCTGTCTCAAATAAAAAAAAAAGAAAGGAAGATGTGGAAACTGAGGCTCACCAAAGTTTTGTGTTTGCCCAGGTCACAGAGGTAATGAGCCACAAAGCTAAGGCACAAACCCTTATTTTCTGCTCTGAGTAGGGCTTGTCTTCTTTCCTTAAGCTTTATTTTTTAATCTCATAAGAAAATGTCACAAGTTATTATAGCAGTGAAACAGTAAGGGCATACACAGTGAAAACAACCTCTCCTATCTCACACCAGCCACAGGCTTCTGCCCTGCAAAGATCACCAATGTCAATGGCTCGATAATATGCCATCATACAGGTTCCCAAATTTATCTACATATCTACACACACACACTGTTAACAATTTGGAGTACACAAACATTTATTTACTTTGAATCTTTTACCACTTAACATGTGTTGAATATATTCCCAGGTCAAGCGGATCTAGCTCTTTCTTATTAAACGCTGCTGCACACACCACAGTCAAGAGGTTGCACATATGTACAAATACTCTCTTCTTGGTAGACAGTCAGACTATTTGGTGTTCCTGCTGCATACCACCCTACGGCCATTTACGTAATAAACTCTGCTGATACAGGAGTATTCTCTAACTCATTTAGTATCCTGTGGATCAAAATAAAATCCTGGTCTCCTAAATGGGTGTGGCTGGGAGATCACTTGCTTTTCAGAGAGTAATTTCCATTTCCTGTACATCAGATGGTCAGCCCTTTAAGCAAGCCAATCTGCAAAAAGAAAACATTTCTTTTTACTTTCATGTTTCAGAGATGGGGTCTTGCTTACTGCCCAGATTGTAAGATTCTGGACTCCTGGGCTCAAGTAATCCTCTCTCCTCAGCCTCCCAAAATGCTTAAGGATTACAGACATGAGCCACCGTGCCTGGCTAAAAAGAATTTTTTAATCAACTGCATAAAAACATGCTTACTAAGCCATATGAACTTGGGCAAGCTGCAGCTTCTTCATCTGTAAAATGGGAAAATAATAACACTTACATAGTTGTATAATTCATACTTAAATGACACATATAATATGCCTAATATGAATGATGTCAGGAACACAGTAAGCATTTAGTAAAAATGACTATTACTGTTGTTGTTGTTAAAATTATGGCATTTACACACTATCAAGAGACGTACAAAGGTTTTAACATGAAGGTTCATGCTTTATATGTCCTGGCCTCGTATTAACATGTTACTGCCCTCTGGAACAGTCATCGCCCTACATTTGCTGAATGCCTGCCCTCATAGGTGGAGGAGGAATCGAACAGGATTGGTTGGCCTTACTTGGGTATCCATGGTTGAATATTTAAAAGACATCGAAGACATAATCCCTACACAGCCATTCATTGTTTATAACGCACCTTCTGTGAAATGATGGAAGGAGTTCTGATGTTTAATTCTACAACTTTTCAGCATCCACAAACAATGCTACTTCCAGGAGAGAAGAGGAGGATTGCTGCTCTGGGCTAAGGCTACTGAATCCAAGTGAGCACAAAGGCACTTGAGGAAAATGCAATTAGAAAAGCAGGTGAGTGGCAAGTTAGGTTTCCAGAAACACATGTTTAGAAATACTGACAGGCTTGGGATTTTCACCCAAAATGTTTTACATCTTTGAATATGTTTGAAATTTGTGTGGTCTGCACACTCCAGCTTTTGTTTTGAAAGGGAAACTTTATAAATCACTGTATTATTATTACAAATAATTAAACTAAAGACTAATATGTGGTTGCACACATGTTTACAACTATGTGAAAAATACAGCTGTCAGCACCAGGGCCCAGTTTCCATCACATAACTGCTTGTGCATTTTAATGGACATTTGAGTGTTACAAATCAGGGCAGGGTGGGAGTGAAAGAGAGGCATAAAATCAAAACAAAACAAAAGAAAAAAAACAAGGAAGAAAGGAACCAGAGCCTGACACAGTAATAATCCCATGCAATCCCAGCACTTTGGGAGGCTGAGGTAGGCAGATTGCTTGAGGTCAGGAGTTCGAGACCAGCCTGATCAAGATGGTGAAACTTCGTCTCTACTAAAAATACAAAAAATTGGCCCGGCGTGGTGGCATGTGCCTATAATCTCAGTTACTCGGGAGGCTGAGAATTCCTTGGACTCAGGAAGTGAAGGTTGCAGTGAGCCAAGTTGCACCACTGCACTCCACCCTGGGCAACAATCTAAGACTCCACCCCCAACCCCCACAAAAAGGAAAGAAAATAAAGGAAAGAAGGAAAAGGGGGAAGAAATGAGGAAGGGAGGCAGAAAAAAACCTGCCTTTCATTTTCTTATTCTTAGCATTAAAGAAGACTCCAAGTGTTACATTGGAAAGTGTGTTTAAAATACTTGCATTCTAAAAAAGAGCAATGAATCTAATGTGTTTTTCAAAATCCTTTGATTCTAAATCCATTGAACTATAAATCTGAGTTATAGTTATTCAACTACAAATCTGAGTTATTTGAAAGCTAGCTACACCCTGACTTTCCTAAAGTGATACAAAATATTCAATCCCACGACAAGAAAAATCCCAAACCAACCAACATAAGGCAAGAAAAATTGAATAAAGAAGCTTGCAACTTCAATTATTCGGAGCCAAGGAAATTAAAACTCTTTCATCCTTTCTCCCCAGTTAACTTTTAAAACATTTTAAATACATTGCCCTAAATATTTAAAAATATAATCTGAAAGTGCTCAGATTCTATTTTATCAGCAGAAAAATATGGATAAATACACCAATTTTATCTAGAATGCTCACAGCCATTTCTTTCAAGAATATTGTAAAATATTGGTAGTACTGTGTCTACTAAAACACTTCTAAGGCATCAGAGGAAAAGATTTTTGATACTTTGACTGATTTAACTCTAAAATAAACCATCACCCCAAGATTCATTTTGCAAATAAAAGATACTCTACGTGAAGAAACCACAAAAAAATTATGCAATTCTTTCAATATATACACAAATACTAAATAGGAATAAATAGGTTGTTAGCTATAAAAAAGAAAGTAAGCCTTTATATAAATGACAAGCAACAACCTAACAGGAGACAACTGACATTAATAGACAACTGACATTAAATAGAAACATGGCACCAATGGCAAGTTCTTGAATAGCTAACTATATAGACTATACACGTTTTTGAAAATATCTTTCGATGGGGGAAAATGTATTGCCATATCTAACCCATTATTTAATGTTTTTACATGACCCATCTACATACTTCTTCTGGTACAAAAAAATCTAAACACACGCAGTGTTTTTTCTTTTGTGGATTCAAACCTAAATAAACATGGTCACATGAAGGATTCATGGTCTGTCATATGGACTCGAGGGCCTCAGCTCACAGCTCCGCCTCCTCGGGTTCTTTTCATGCCACCTCCAGGCCTCAGTATCTCCACTCCATAGAGGGCAGGGGCATGATCTAGCACAGCAGTTCCCCCAAGAGCGGTCCGTGGTCCCTTGTCGGGGGGTCACCTCTTCCAAGGAAACCCATGAGGTCAAAACAATTTTCATAATACTTTGACAAGTGGTAGAGTTTTCCAGGGGTTATAAGATGTGTGATAGCACCACACATTGAATGCAGAAGCAGAGCTGGGACCCCAACTGTTTTCTATTAAGCCAGACATAAAAGAGATATGTAAAAATAAAAAAGAAAGCCACTCTTCTAACCAATTTTTGTTTTAGAAGATTTTTTTTCATTACAATACATTATTTACGTTAGGATGCAATGGGCTTGTAATATTTTAAAATACATGTATTTAAAATTTTTAAGAGTATAAAGGGGTATAATTTTTAAGAGTATAAAGTATAATTTATAAGAGTATAAACAGGTCAAGAGACTTTCAAAGAGTTTGCCAGCCAGTGATTTAGCAACATGCCTGACATCTAGTAAATGTGTGGCAAATGGAGAAACTAATTGATTAAAGGGTTTTAATGACTGCTTTAAAATGTTTAGAGTTCAATAAATGAACATGGCCAATAAAGATCTTTGGATAAGCACCATCGGGTCCTCTAAACCTGCTTACACATGATTTAAAAGCAAACGATGGTAAGAAGACAAAACTGTAACCTGAGCGTGGAGGTGCACATCTGTAATCCCAGCACTGTGGGAGGCCGAGGTGGGCAGATCACCTGAGGTCAGGCGTTTGAGACCAGGCTGGTCAACTGAGTGAAACCCATCTCTATTAAAAAATTACAAAAAATAGCTGGATGTGGTAACGTGCGCCTGTAGTCCCAGCTCCTGGGAAGACTGAGGCATGAGAATCACTTGAACCCAGGAGGTGGAGGCTGCAGTGAGTCAAGATTGCACCACTGCACTCCAGCCTGGGCGACAGAGCAAAACTCCATCTCAGGAAGAAAAAAAAAAAAAAGACAAAACTGTAGAGCAACAATTACTACACTAAAGATGCCAGGTAAGTATGGCTTAAAGACATGTAAAGGGAAGTAAAGGGAGGATCCAGGTAGGTACGGGTACAAATAAGTTTTCATTATCCATGGCTTCATTTATCCATCCTATCGCTACTTATTTCTCATTTCAGAGAAATAATATCTTCTACGAATTTAGATAGCATGTTGTTCTCAAAGGTTGTATGAGATTTAATACACAGGCTAATTAAACTATGCAACACCTTACATGGTTCAGTGCTTATAACCCTACAAGGTTATAGGGTCATTTATGTGGACCAATTAGTTACCTTGCTGTGTTCTGTCGCCATAGCGTTCACAACCTTCTACCAGTTTTCTTCCTCACAGTATCTTATTCATCTTGCAAAATTCAGTCTGGACAACACCTCTTCCAAAAAGCTTTCCCTGAATTCTTCTTTTACAAAGACAGTTAAAAATTTCTTCCCCTGTCTTACCTCTGTATGTTGTGCCTATGTCTGTGGTAGCACGTAGCGCATTCTATTGACATTCTGTATTTCTGCCGTCTTCCTTACTAGACCGTGAGCACCTTAAAGGCAGGGCCTGTGGGTTGTCCACTGTTGTATTCCAGCACCTAGCACACTGCCAAAAATGGTAGACACTTATAAAATCCACACAGGGCCAGGCGTGGTAGCTCACACCTGTAATCCCAGTACTTTGGGAGGCTGAGGCAGGTGGATCACCCGAGGTCAGGAGTTTGAGACCAGCCTGGCCAACATGTCAAAACCTCATCTCTACTAAAAAATTAGCTGGGTGTGGTGGCGTGTGCCTGTAATCCCAGCTACTCAGGAGGCTGAGATAGGAGAACTGCTTGAATCGGGGAGTTGGAGGTTGCAGTGTGCCAAGATCGCGTCACTGCACTCCAGCCTGGGAGACAGAAAAAGACTCCATCTCAAAAAACCACACACACACACACACACAATTTAGTCAGTCACCTTACAGGCCAATAGGACTGGTATCAGAATTAAGTAAAATGCTAAGGAATATTAAGAGAGTAGTAATATCCCATTTATTTCCAGCCAAGTCAGAAATCCAGCATGTGTGTCTTACTGAGTTGGTCTTAATATGTTTGAGAACGAAGGGTAGCCATTTAAAGAGAGCCCTTTCCTAAAAACACACCTCCAGGAAGAACATTTAGCGCTTTTCATCCTTCTGAAAGGATAAAAACTGCAAATGGTAAGGCAAGAATTTCAAATGATAAACCAAGGTAAATACTCAAAGGCGAAAAGCAGTACTAAAGAGAGAAAGAGTCAATTAGCAGAAAATGACCAGAAAGGGGGAAAATGTGACAATCTGGAATGCTTACGTGACACCAAAGAGAGTTTGAAATTCATGCTCTGAAATCATCAGACTTTGTTGCCACCTTTTAAGTGACATGCCCATCAGCAAAGAACAAGCATTTTCATTAGCAGAGCAAAGAAGAAATGTGTATGCCTAGGATTAGCTTTGGCAAAAAAAAAAAAAAAAGGAAAAAAAAGAGGATAAAGTAGGTCATTTCCATGTTCAGCTTTAAGAATACGGCCATATGGTAAGAATTAAGATGTTGCCCAGAATCTAATATGGGAGAGATGTCTGCATACTCCCAAAGAAGAGAGAAATATCAGTAGCACTAGAATGGAAATTTGAGATTGGGTAACTAAAGGCAATCTCATTTTATGAAAAGCTACAGAGAGGAAAGGTCTTGAACATAAAGACCTTGTCCATTCTTACAACCACCCACTATAATTGGATGTATATCCTTTAGTAAGACTTTGAAAATAGCTATTTATGTCTCATTTATTAGTCTGATTTCAAAATACCCTTACTGGATGCCTCAATTATAGAGACTCCAAGGTCATATAACACTCAGACACCTTTCCTATCTGTTTTCTTTACTGTATTATAACTCAGTTGTCCTTATTAGAGGTAGAGCTCTAGCCAAGAGGGAAATCTCACCGTGGAACAGCAGAATGTGACCAGTGAGTCACTCTAGGAATTGACTAATCTAACCTCAGCCACCTCAGGAAAAGTGAAGCCCAGAGAACTCCAGTTTCTTGCCTGAGGTCACATAGCTCAGTATCATCAGGAACAGACCAGTCCTCAGGGCTTCCTTTCTCCACTTCAGTGCTGTTTCCATGATACCAAAACAAAGTAGTGTAGATCTCATTTGGAAATGTGTGTTTGGACAAATTGCTAGCCCTGAGCACCATTTCCTCTCTACATAAATAAAACCAATGCTTTACACCTGCTACCATCATCACCCTGGGAACATCCATGATGTGTGAGTTTATTCCCTGGAGCCAACTGCAGGAAGATGGAAGACAGAGCATCTCATGAAGCCACAGTGCTATTTCCGGCAGGATGCAGGTTAGAATGAACCATGACAAAGGACTGAAAAGGAGCTCATGGGAAGTTTAAGGAGAAATGGAATATTTCCTACCCTCAAAGTATTTGTTGATTATGAAGGGAAACACAGTGACTTTATAGCGGAGATGTCTGGCAGACACCTCCTTAACTAGGGAATCAGATCGAGGGTCACATCACCAGAAATGGGACAACTCAGTGTCATGACACAATTTACTGATGATATGATATGTTAAGGAAAGCCCCTCACCTCTATGTGGTGTTCTTCCCCCAAATCCACAGGATCCCTTTAACCAGGAGAAAATACCAGAGAACCCAAATTGGGGGGAGCCTTCTTCAAGGTTCCTAACCACTGCTCTTCACAGGGATCAAGATCATGATCATAAAAAACAAGGAAAAGCAAGGAACCGTCACAGGTTGGAGGACTAAGTGGACAAAGCAACTGAATGCAATGTGGAATCCCGGAACAGAGAAAGGACATTGGCAGAAGAATGAGTCTATCCAATAAAGTCTGTGGGTGGTGGCATTCTGCCAACACTAAGTTCTTAGTTGATAAGTTGTACCATGGTTACAGAGGTTAACTTTGGGACAAGCTGGGTGAGGAGTGGTGCAGAGTTGCTTGTACTATCTTTACAACTGTTCTGCAAGTCTAAAAGGTATTTCCATTTTTAAAAAACTGTGGCCAGGCACAGTGGCTCACACTTGTAATCCCAGCACTTTGGAAGGCCGAGGCGGGAAGATCACTTCAGGTCAGGAGTTCCAGCACAGCCTAGCCAACATGGTGAAATCCTGTCTCTAAAAACACAAAAATTAGCTGGGCATGGTGGCAGACGCTTGTAATCCCAGGTACTCAGGAGGCTGAGGCAGGAGAATCGCTTGAACCTGTCGGGTGGAAGTTGCAGTGAGCTGAGATCACACCACTGCTCGCCAGCCTGGGCAAAAAGAGTGAGATTCTGTCTCAAAAAAAAGAAAGTGGCTCACAGATGGACAGAGAACAGAGCTAAAGCCTTTCCCTCCTCTCAATCCCTTGCTAGAATCATTCATGCATCACTCCTTCCTTTAAAAGCAGTTAGCACTAGTTCTTCTTTTCCTCATTTATTCTGATTTTGTGTACTCATCTTTTAAAAATGGTAATGTTTTAATGGCAGAGACCAGGGAAGAATCTATATCACTGCTAAGAGTACCTTGTCCTGTGTTTTTCCACAAAGTAAATGCTCATTAAACAACTCTGCTACATGAATGAATGAGTTACATTTAATAGGCTCATGTCCTCCTTTCATACCTCTGTTCCCAGCAATTTTATCAGACAGACATGCCTTGTCTAACCTTCCTCATCCTTGGAATGGGAAGGCAAAGTTGCCTGGATGCTCCCACATACCTCTGCCCTAACCCAATGACCCCCTCCTCATCTGTCAGTTCAGATGGCTGAAACGACACAGAGCCATCATCTCTCAAAGACCAGTTACCAAGTCCACAGAACTCACAAACACATCTCCGAACAGCTGATGTGAGAATATACTTGCTTCCCACAGATGAGTTCCATGCATCATGATTTTGCCCCTTCCTCCCATTCCGTAAGTTAAAACATAAACTTTGCGTTTGCAACCATGTGTCTATCTCTTAACAGCACACCTCCCTTCACACTCAACGCTGAGAAGCAACAGCTATTCACACTTCCCTGTGTTCTTTGCCTAGCCTGCTCTTCACCTCCTTTTCAGTCCAGAAAAATGGCCAGTTACCTTCCCAAACTTCATGGATTGCATCGTCTCCTCCAGGAAGCCTTCCCTGGATATCTCTCAACTTCCCCCCTAAGAAAAGTCTCTGTCTCCTTAGCATCAAGGAGAGTCTCTTTCTCCTTAGAATTAATCACTTCCTGCTCTGTGGTACCTATGTATCTGGTATGAAATTCTGTTTCAGTCCTTGTAACAATCTTAATTATCTATACGCATCCATCTCGTCAATTATCACAGGAGCTCCTTGAGAGAAGTAACTTTGCTTTATCTATTTTATATCCTTAGCCCCTAGTAGAGTACTTGCCATTGAATCAGCCACACAGTAAATAAAGGTTTGCTGAATCAAAGAAGGACTGTTAGCTTGGGAGTGGTGGCTCACACCTGTAATCCCAGTGCTTTGGAAGGCCAGGGTGGAAGGATTACTTGAGACCAGATTGTTCAACACCAGCGTGGGCAACATAGCAAGACCTTTATTCTATGAAAAATAAAAATAAAAATTGACTGGGCATGGTGGCATGTGCCTGTAGCTGTTGCTAATTAGAAGGCTGAAGTGGAAAGATACCTTGAGCCCAGGAGTTCGAGGCTGCAGTGAGCTATGATTGTGCCACTGCACTCCAGCCTGGGCAACAGAGCGAGACCCTGTCCCTAAAATAAAAAAAAAGGAGAAGAAGAAGAAGGACTGGTACTTCTGTTCTCTGGCTCCCACCACCCAGGAACTTACCAAGGTGGCAGACACGTGGAATGTGCAGGCGTTACCTGGAACAAATGAACACAGGCTGCAAAGCTGTTCTACAGGTCCTTTTGTTTGTTGCAGAGAGCTCATGATTTGGATATGTCCCTCTGTAAACGAGGTCTCAGCACACTGATGAAGCATGAAGTGATTATCTGCTGACAATCTGATATCTCTGAGCCTCTGCAGCAAACTAAATGATATTTCGCCTCCAGACCTGTTGATCCCATCTTTTTTTTTTTTTCCTATGAGCATTAATGTTCAATAAGAGGGACAGGAAATGAATTTAGGTAACCAGATTGGCAGAATCTCTAGTGACACCAGGGTTACTCAAGTATAAAGAAAAAGTGAAATCTTCCCAGAATGTTCTCATCAGAAACTTCATCTCTGCCAACTCTGTAATCAGAGTGCTTTTCCTTGATTGCCCCTGATGTTGGCAAAGCCTTAGGATAGCTCCTAAACGTTTGGCCAGCTACACCGCTATCTCACTGGTCCCCCAAACTAGAAAACTTAGATTTGTCAGTCATTGAATTTTCTCTCTCTTGGCTCCCACATTCAAGTGAAAACCTTATGCTATTGATCATGCAGCAACTGAAATAAGCTAAACTACCACTCTGCTCCATTCTGAGCAGGACTCAAGTTGCAGCCTTTGGTCCCTTAATTCTGGGACATCCCTATCTGTATCTCAGGTCCAGCCTAATCTCATCACTTCCCCATGGCTCTCATGGTCTCACCAGGAGGAGGTGGTCTGCAGTCACATCCTTACTCTCTTATCTCTTATTACACAGGCACCATGAAATGCCCAGACCAAGACCTGCATTGCTGCCGCTCCTCACCCCCGGAATGCCCCACCCCCACCTTGTTTCTCTACTAAATAAACTCCTATACCTTCTTCACTACCCAGCTCTAAAGCCATGCTGGTTAACTTTCACCCTAAGAAAAACACATCTCATTATTCAGTACTTAGTACTGAAGTTCCCTCTGTGGCTGGCTCCTCCCAGAATGTGAAAAATTGACCATTCACAATTTGCCTGCAAAACACAATCTGTTTGTTGAATTTAATTATTTAACTGCTATCATTTAAGTCTTCATATACATGTGTCATGTCTTTGATTAGACTGCAATTTCTTCCTAGCTCAGCATGCTGCATCCCTCGGTCATCTAAAAGGATGTGCTTTTTAAGCGACTAAAAAGCAAACATCATCCTGTACCAGGGGATGAAAGCCCCAGGACTGTCCTGTCGTCCTCAGCCCATGGTGTGTATCAGAAGCACTGGGGAAGCTTGTTAAGAATCCAGATACCTTGGCCAGGCATGGTGGCTCATGCCTATAATCCCAGCACTCTGGGAGGCCGAGGTGGGCAGATCACTTGAGGTCAGGAGTTCGAGACCAGCCTGGCCAACATGATGGAACCCTGTCTCTACTAAAAACACAAAAATTAGCCTGGTGTGGTGGTGCATGCTTGTAACCCCAGCTATTCATGAGGCTAAGGCAGGAGAACTGTTTGAACCTGGGAGGCTAGGTTGCAGTGAGCCAAGATCACACCACTGCACTACAGCCTGGGTGACGGTGCAAGACCCTGACTCAAAAAAAAAAAAAAAAAGAAAGAAAGAAAACAAAAAGAATCCAGATGCCCTGATACTACAGATTTGGATTCAAAAGGACTAGGGAGGGTCTACCAAAATCTGCATTTTCTAATAGGTCCCCCACTCCTGCCTCTTAACTACGTTGCTCCCCAAACATGAGAACCACCCCTCCGTACTGTGGTTTGCTGAGCTCCAGTGCCCTGCTTGCCCTTCGAGCTCCCTCTGTCTGGGGCCAGAGGTGAGAGGTAAAATTAGGAGGATTCACTAAAGAAGACAAAGGTCAGAGTCCTCTGCGCTGGCTTCTCTTGGGAACTGGCTTCCGATTTTGGAGGCAGCTGAGAGGTGATTGTATCTGGAGAGCACACGAACTACTTATCTGCTCTCTCTGAAATGCCAGTGAGTTTGAAAGGCACTTTGTCCAATTAGAAGTGTGGAGAAATATTCATCCTGTCCATGACAAAGATGAAGTGCTCCTTTCAAAAGCGGCGGTGGCAGGCTGCCAGGTTTAAGAAGTCCAACTATTCCGCATCGAGCCAGCAGTTATTAATTAGTTTTATTAGTGGCAGGGCCTTAATACAAAATGACAGAGGGAGAGAGAGAATATCCCCATCACTACTAAAATACAAATTGTCCGGATTTAGGTTGTGTTGTTCCCCAACATGTGCAGGCGGCCCGCCAGGCCCAAGTGGGGACGGAGAAGGCAGCCAGATGCCTTTCCGCAGAGTTCCGGACTATTAATGGCACGACAAAGAGACTCGGATCCTTACCTCAGGTAGCTCTCCAGGGGAAAATCCACCAATTTTAATTATCAAGGAGGAAGGGCCTCCAGGGGGAGGATGGGGAGATCTGAGGGGAAGACCAAGAGGAGAGGGAGGAGGGGTGGCGGCAGGCATGGGAAGGGGGCCCGTGTTATTCACGCTGTTCAACACAGCCTCTGCAGAAGCAGCCTTTTCCAGAGGGAACAGTGCAGGGCTACTTTGCTGAGAATTAGTCTTACACTGTCAACCAGTTTTTTATGACCGTTAATCACATTTGTATTTATAAGCGCTAAGACAGGATAATCAAATCTCATGCTTCAAAGCATATGTTTATCACCACAGGCATAAAAGGGAAGGAAAAAGTTTATAAGCCCGCACTGTTGGTATCTGGTGGCTTCCCCAGAAGCACCCTGGGGGGCTCCAAAGAACGTTTTGTGAGGGAGAAGACGGAACTGCCCAGTGCCTCGCTTTGTTAATGTTTCTCCTTCTTTTGGCACCAGAAATTCCTAAGGCAGGAATGTAAAGGAAGTTCCCCAACATCGTCTCCCTCAACCCTCCCCTAACACACCCCTGAACTGCATGCCTCAGGCCTGCCAGATCTTCTTCCTCTGCCCCATAAGACAGAAGATCCCAGGCTTTGTGTGCTGTCATTCTCACCACAGCTTTTCTTTTAGCAGCTGGCACATTCCCTGTTGTTTCCCCAAATACCCAATGACCCACCCCCAAGCTGCCTACGTTTCAAAGAGGTTTTCCCACCCCACACGCCTCAGGGCCACCTTTCTCTAGATGGGATCGGGGATGGGGGAATTCTTTCTGCAAAAAGTCAGAATGTGAATTGTCTTTGCGGGCCAAAAGGTCTCTGTGGCAACTACTCAACTCTGCCACGGTAGCCTAAAAGCAGACCCAGGCAATGTGTCAACAAACGGGTGTGGCTATGTCCCAATAAAACTTTATTTACAAACCAGGCTGTGGGTGGGCCGGGTTTGACCCATCAACGAGGCCTAGTTAGCTGACTCTTACTCTGGAGCAGCAGTGCCCAATCCAACAACCCAGATACCAATGAGTTTTGCAAAACTGGAGGGAATATTTTAAAAATTCTAACAGAAAAAGTGCAACTGCCTTCATCACAACCACACAGGCTGATCCAGATCTCTTGGCTGGAACCATATGGGCGACCTGTTTGAGAGCACCTACCTCACACTGTCTGAGAAACAATTGGGAAATAATCATTAATGACTTAAAAATACTAATTTAAATAAATAATTAAAAAATCAAAATGCAGCTGGATAATCAAATCTTTCAAAACATAGGTCCACAATGAGGAGAGGGCAGGTGATAAAAATGGCCCCACTGGTCCTCTTCTTCCTTCGACAGCAAACAGGGAACTCAGAAAAGTCTAACATCACACGTATCCTAGGAGATTCCCTCAAGGCGCTCAACACACTTTTAATGAAGTAGAACATCATCTTCTAACCTGTGAGTGACCAAGGTCAAGGAGAAAAAGCCTTACCCCCTGCTCTCAATATTAAGTACTAACATTGCAAGTACTCACCGAGGAAGAAAAAACTGTATAAGCTCATCAGAATCAATGGCATTACCAATCTACTCTCAGATTTTCTAGAACACTATGAAAAAATATACAACGCTAGGGAAAGAAAACAAGAGAAAGGGGAACACGAGAAAGGAGCTCCTGCTTCTCTCGCTGAGTTGCTGGGTGATAAACAGCAACTCACTGAGCCTAAAAGTCACGTCTTCTTCATCCTTGACTCCTTAGTGTTCAACACAGTCCTTAAATGTCCCTTGGATAAATGCATTCTTACATACATGCTAGATGTTACAAAAGATTTAAAAATAAACATGAGATGATCTTCACCTTCTTAAGGTTAATGGTATAATAATGGTGAGCGTCAAAGGAGCAAGACATAAATGACACCCAGTGTCTGTGTCCAGGCACTCTATTTGCCGGCTTGCGCTCCACAGCTATGGGCTCTTGTTTTCGAGAGGATCTTCTCCAGCCTGCCCATCAGGCTTCCCAGCTCCCACCCGCTCTGTAGTAGATGACCCTAAAGATGGCTGGAGAGGGAGCCCTGTGGGGCCAGGACAATGTCAATATTCCAGCAAGAAGAAGACCTGCAGGCCATGCGCGGTGGCTCACACCTGTAATCTCAGCACTTTGGGAGGCCAAGGCGGGCAGATCACAAGGTCAAGAGTTCAAGACCAGACTGGCCAACATGGTGAAACCCATCTCTACTAAAAAGTACAAAAATTAGCTGGGCATGGTGGCTCGCGCCTATAATCCCAACTACTTGGGAGACTGAGGTAGGAGAACTGCTTGAACTGGGACCCAGGAGGTGGAGGTTGCAGTGAGCTGAGATCTCACTACTGCACTCCAGCCTGGGCTACAGAGCAAGCCTCTGTCACAAAAAAAAAAAAAAAAAAAAAAAAAAAGGAGACCTGCAGCCTAAACAGGGCCCCAAGTACTGAAGAGAGAATAGATATCCATCATTAGTCCAGCATTATTTATCATGGAAAAACCAACACCAAACTGCAAACAGCCTACATGTTTGTCAATAGGGATGAAGACATTAACATGTATCTACACTAGGGGAAATGCTGCAATTCTTAATAAAAATAATAAATGAGATTTACATCTATTGGTCTGAAGTGAAGTTCATTAGATCTTTTAAAGTGTATCCACTCCTCAAACTCCAAAAGCCTGGTAAGGCTAATTCTCATGCTTATCAATAAAAATTATTTTTCTCCATCAATTAATATTTGGTCCAGAAAAAGAAAAATTAGTGTATCTTGCTTTAAGAACATCAGTGTGCTCAGACTTAAAATCAGGAACCACACACAAAAATAAAACCTGACTTTACAAGCGGCATTGTGCTATTAACAAAAGGGACACCAATAAGCTCTATAAAACTGATTGTTTTACATGGGACGTGGAAAGCATGACGCTGCACAGAAATTAACATAATATGAACTTTAAGGAGACATGTCCTGCATAAAGTGAGGCCTACCTTTAAATATCAGAAGATGCTTTCCTAAAAAATAAAATCATGAGAGAGATTACATAATGAGTTTGAAGGAGGCTGGGCATGGTGGGTGGTTCATGCCTATAATTCCAGCACTTTGGGAGGCCAAGGTGGGTGAATCACTTGAGCCCAGGAGTTTGAGACCAGCCTGGGCAACATGACGAAATCTTATCTCTATTAAAAACTATAATGAGAGGCTAAGGAAAGCTATGGGAAGCTATGGGAAGCTAAGGTAAGGAGGATCTCTTGGGCATGGGGGCAGAGGTTGCAGTGAGCCAAAGTGGCACCACCACACTCCAGCCTGGGTAACAGAGTATGCCTGTCTCAAAAAAAAAAAAAAGAAAAAGAAAAAAAGGAGAACTGACATATCACCCAATGGGTATATTACAGAATGCCTGTGTGTGTGTGTGTGTGTGTGTATGTGTATGGTTTTATACATATTTATATAAAGTATAAATATTTCATTTATATATATGAATCTCATTTTCCCACTGGTTTTCCTTAAAAACGAAACAAAAACACCTTACTGATCTTTAGTAGCTCATGAGCTAACATTCTTAGCCTTTCAGCTGAGAGGTAATGGTCTACAAACAAAAACTAAATGCATTAGGGAGATTTTTCATACATTCGCATTTCCACGTGGGAAGCAGCATTATACAGTGGAAACAACACAGTCTTTCAAACAGAAGAGATTTGTATTGAAAGGCTGGTTCCACCGTTATGGATTTGGGCAAAGCTCTGAATCTCTGTTTCCTCATCTAAAGATAGAAACAGCTGCACTTTCCTTGCACAATCATCATTCGGAATGGAAACACTACACACGAAGCCTCTGGCACAACTCTTGGCAGAGTACACACTCAGGAATTGTCATCTGTATTATTATATCACAAGTTGACGTTTTGTAAAGGAAAGCACATCTAGGCTGCCATCGCTCTTCTTGTAGCGAGAAAGAAAAAAAGAAAAGAAAGAAAAAGAAAAGAAATGAGTTCTGATCAAGGGCACATCTGATAGTTGAGAGCGAAATGTGACATGCGCAGATGATACCACCACACAACCAGCCCCCTTCTCATTCATTTAGATGTATCCCAGGACATCACAAGGCTGGCTATTGTACTTCTTAGGCTGTGTCAAAACCATTTTAGTCAAGCCCGGTGCTTTGCAGATGAACACACTGCCAACCTTTAAAATATTCATCTTCCCCTCTATCGTTCCTTCCAATGGAATTGAGACAGGGACTGCTTATCTGTTCTCCCTTTCCAAACAATAAGAACAGTAAAATGGTACTCATGCAGACGCAACACACACAGTAATCCAAGGTCAACTCTGTCCATCAAGGAAGCTTCAGCAAGACCCAAGGTAGCAATGGGCTCATTTGTGATTGTGTGTCCTTACATTCTGTAGTATGGCATCTGTTCTGAAAACCTGATGGCTTATAAAATAACAGGAATATTTAAAAATTAGGTCTGTAGAGTGGGATAGGTCTGAATGCCAAGTACTACTGCCATTCAAGCTTCGCTTCTCTCTGAAAAGGCTGCCTAGAATGAAGATTACAACTGCTGTCCAGGCTCAATCTAAACCTTGTTTAATGGTGCACAAGGTACTTGGGTTGACAGAGCTACATGCAGCTTTTAAGGGGTAGCTCTCCACAGAGCATGTTATATGCAAACAGAGGTCATGTCAGCACACGTCACCCTTAACCAACACGGTGCTATTTAAGTAAGTGCCAACCTGCGGTTTCGGCAATTGTGATTTATTGAGGAGGGTGGTGTGAATAATGCGGAGGACTTGACCATTGGCCTTTAATTCCTCTCATTTAGACAGGCTGCTCTTCGCTATAAAATAGTCATTCTGTAAATTAATGTGTTTTATTTTAAAAGTGACATGTTGTACTGGCTTGTGCTTAAAGGCAAATTACTCTGGATTGCCAGTTTCCTAACCAGGCTATAAGGGATCCAGCACACTCCAGCCAGAGAAGAGGAAAAACCCACATGATCAGGAAAAGATGACATTATCTACCATCCCCACCCTAGACCCAGGTACCCTACTCACCAACAAGGACATACCTGCTACAAAATAAGGGGTCCAGTGCTCAGTAACTGAGGACCTCTCTGCATCTCAGCACTGAGTCCTGCTGCAGCTACCTGGAAGCACCCTCAATAGAGTGACTGCCACAATTCGCTGTGGTCTACACTGCCCTGAGACCCAAAGCCAGTCAGGCAGTGAGTGAGTCTACCGCCTTTCCTTGGTTCGTGCTGAATAATGATTTATAGAATAAATGATAATGCACACTGCTACCAGTACACATCCCAAGCCACCATGCTCCTCACTGGGTATGTGCTTTGGTTCCTAGAGACTTGAGTTCACCTCCCAGCTCTGAGACTCTGGTTGTCAGAGAGCTCCGCTGAGTCCCTTAACATCTCAGAGTCGACATTTTCTAATCTGTGAAACGGAGCTAACACCTGCCTTATAGGGCTGTCGTGAGGTCAAACACGCAAGGTACCTATGGCCGTGACTGGCCAACGGAACGGTGTTTGCAAATACTAGTTGTTGCTGTTCCTATTATCTTATAACTCCTTGGCATGAAACCTTCAACAACTCTTTATTACCCAGTGAATAACAATGAAACTGTAGCCCAACAATCAAGGCCCTTGCCAGCCCCATTCTCTCTCCTACCTTACGTCTTTCAAACTCCCGATATGAACCATCTATTCCAAACATACATCATCTTACTCATCCCTGAACACATAATGCCAATTCCTACCCCTTACACTTTGTTCCTACCATCCTGAAATATCTGTACTTCTGTCTTCAGCAAAGCTTAGCCTATCTAAATTCTATCCCTTCATAAAGCAATAATATATTTTTAGAATCTACTATGTGTTCCACAAAAATAGGCACAAGACCCAGTCCTGCTACTGGGTGTACTACATCCAGGCCCCCGACTCCACAGTTTTTGCTGCAGGGGTGGGGAAGGGGCAACACATGAACTAGCCTCAGCTAATGATTATTTTTTTAAGGATTCATTACAGCAAAAGTTAGACTGTTTCCCTTGGGTCTCTTGCTGTAGAGGACTGCCTCTGAATGGAGAAAGGCCAATACAGAAACCCTTGATTCCCTGGATCCAGCTCTCCCTGAAGTTTGATCTCCTCCTTAAACTTTCTAGTTACATGAGCCCATTAATTCCCATCTTTACTTAAGATATTTGAGTCTGTTTTTTCTCATTTGAACTCAAAAGAGCAACAACCAATACCAATAATAAAAACAGCAGCTCCATTTGCTTAAGAAGAAACATTATGTTAATTGCTTTATATATGCAATACCCTACAATTCTGTAATTTGACAGTTGTGGAAGTTGAGACCCAGAGAGGTTCAATCATTTTCCCAAGGTCACACAAACAGTGACAGTGTCAAGTGTCACCAGTCCCAGCTTAATTCTTCATTTCCACCATATGCCACCTTGAGACATTAACCTTAGTGGATGGCTCCAGGGGCATGTAGGAAGGGTTGTTGCTCTTAAAACGGCCCCCTTTTCAAGAATTGCTGTAGCTGGAAGCAGCTCCACAGTAATTTCCTATGGCCCTGGGGAGTGTGTTTTTACCAATGGCACCTCTAGCTGCCCTTCACTTTCTCTTGCAGCAGGGCCAAGACTGATAATGAATGGCCCGTGGGAAGTGCATGAAGTCCAACGTGAATCAACGACAGCACTAATGAAATTGCTTCAAGTTCTGAAGCAGAAGGTAAACGGGATGCCTTTCAGAGATGTTTGATCTTGTGCCCTTCCAAGTTCCCAGAGAAGAAAGAAAATACACACAGGGCCAGGCCAACAGTAGGAGCAAGCCGTCACATATTTCTCATTTTGACTTAAAATCTGTAATACTTCCTCACTTAGACCATATTGGTGGAGAAGGCAGCATTCCACATACATGACTTCAAAGACAATGGGATTTTGTATATTTTTTCATGGTTATTATTTTTGAATGCAACATTGTACATTTCAGTGTGTCAGTAAAAGGGCTTCCTGAACTTTATTTCATCATGGCCTACAGCTTGGAGGTTATTAGGGGTATAGAGTATTTTTAAAGCACATGTAGAAACACATGGCCTGGGTTTGTATTCCAGTTATATAATTTTCCAACCGCATGACCTTGGGCAAGTTAATTAACCTTTCTAAGCTAGAGTTTTCACGTTGTAATATAGGGATAATTGCAGTACCATTCTCATTGAAGTGCTGTGAAAATTAAGCCAATGCAAGTAAAATGATTAACATACCCCGGAACAAAAAAAAATAGCCCTTTAGTTGCTATTGTTGTTAATAATAATATATTGTTAATGTTGTTATTTCAACATCATCAACTATGATTTCTTTTGTGACACACTGATGTCTTAAGGAGCTATAGAGGCATACAGGTGGATTTACCTTATCCCTAAATGACCCCAGTCTCTTACTTTTTAAAAAATGCATTCTGTAGTTCTTTTGACTCTGTAAGATTTTAGGTTGTCAGCTATTACTGCTGTCAGCTTGGATGTTACTTACATTCTGCTTCCAATGTATAACAGCCTAGCCAAGCTTGTGAGAGTTATGCATTAAACAAGATTCGTGCCATTAAGGATTGCAGTAACTCTCTCTGCCACTAGAGGTCTACTCCGCATTCATGGGTTTGCTGCTGTGCTGGGCTTCCCAGAGGTCTGCAGGTCTAGCCAAAGCTCCACGCTTTACCAGACCAAATCACACAAGCTACCGCAAGGATTTCCTTAACCTGGCATTCACAGTTCTCCACAGAGGGGTTCCGGTCTACAGTTCTAATCTATCCCACTATGTATTTCACACAAACCATTATTCCCAAAACAAATGCATATTCTCACTTTATTCCATAGGGACCTTGGCCCTCTTCAACTCTGTGCTTTGACCCTACTATTGACCCCATCGATAAGCAATTGTCAGCCTTCCCCACACACAACCCCCAACTGTCTTTCCACCTATCTAAATTTTCATTCTTCCAAAACCGGTCAAGGTTCACATATAAGAAGCTTACCTAGTGATCTATCTTCTCCTTGGAATGCACTGAATTTTAGGTCTACACCACCCACTAGTCGACAAGTCACAGCCTATTTGTGACATTCCTTGTATTACTCTGTGCCTTTATTTAACTCAGGGCCTACTGACACTTTCCCTCTTCATCTAGATGGTAACCTCCTGAGGCCACATATGCCTTTACCATCCCACATGAGCATCCAAAGGCAGGGAAGGTCCGACCGCTTATTGGGCACCCAATATGTATGTGCCAAGCACAATGCTGGTCATTTTATAATCTTGATCAACAAGGCTACTTGATAGATATGTCTACTCCCTTGGTAGAAATTGAGTCTTAAAGAGACAAAATGATTTGGCCAAGGTCTCACTGCTACTTAAACAGCAAAACCCACGATTACTTTTGCACCGACCTAATAGTAAACCAAGAGCCGCAATTCAAATCCAGATCTGACCCCTAAATTACGTATTTTTGTCCCATTATATCACATCTATATCATACCTATCCAATATTGTGGGTAGTAACTACTCAACAAATATTCAGGGGTAACTTGAAGAGCTAAATAGCACCTTATGCTTAATATCTGCAATATCAGACTAACAGTCAACCAGTAGCTTGCATCACCAGTCCTCAGACCCCCGAGTCTGTGTGACAACTCAGCAGCGCAGTAGTTTACCCGATAAGCCAGGACTATTTAGGGATGGAAAAGCCTTCTCCTCCAGCATTCCAGCGTTTCCAAAGGTCCTATGCGTGGTCTAACCAGCCCATTACAGGTTGCAAGGATCTAATGAATGTCTCAGATGGAAACCGAGGAGACGGGAGTCACTGTGAGGCTGCACAAGCAGCGCTCAACGATTCTCAAAGAGTACATGAGGCTAACGCACACATTTTCCCTGCTCGCAGCTTTGTAATTCCAGTAGCACTACGACTCAGTTAGCCATAATATTATGAAATATGTCGCAAACAACTGGATTTCATTTCAAACAGCATAAATTAACAAATTGCACATGTGCACACAGCATCTGCTAACCTAATAATTAAGATATTTAAAAAGTCACCTAATGGCACCAAAGTCGGAAGAATGGAATAATTGTTACAGTGTTTAAAAAAAAATGTAAAGACACAAAATCCAGTGAGCCGTGTAGTGCACCGAACGGAGGGAGGGCTGCTTTTTCCTGATCTCTTTGAGCACCGTGTTTGGATCAGCATGATGTGAAAAGCAGCAACTGCTGTTATGTAACTAAACCCTGCATATACAGTTGTCAGTCTGGGTAAATTTAACTCTGCAGGTTTAAGGCAGAGCTTGCTTGCCAGAGCAGAACTTAGGAAACAACAAAAATTTAAAGACATATGGCCCCATGGACCACAGGGGAAAGCCGATGAGGGAGCTGTTCAGGCAGCAAGGTGCAGAAGGCCAGCGTGACTTGCCGGTGTCGCACCGGGCCCTTAGCCCCCTGTAATAGCTGGTTTGAAAACAATGAATACTGACAAGAGCATGGTTGTTCAATTACAAAGCTGTCTGCATTTTCCCTCTCCCTACATGGCAATAAAGTCACTTAGGGGGCCTAATGCAGTTCGGAAAGAAAGGCACTGAAACCTAGAATCAGGGGGAGGCTTTAATAACAGGTTGCCTTACAGGGAGAACAAAGTGGATCCCGTCTCCAGGCAAGGGCTCCACCGTTCCCATGGCATGGAGAAGTCTGCCAAGAGCTGAGCCGCGTGGCCTGAGTTCTAAGCATGTGGCTCACAAGGAGCCACATTCCTCTGCCCCTCAGGTTTGCCAGATGGAAAATAAGAGACGAGGGTTAACTCTCCGGTGGTCTCTTCCAAATCGATCATTTCTCCCTCTGCTTTTATTGGCAGATCTATATTCACTACAGAAAAGGAATAACTCTGTAAAGGTAACCTCTCATTCTAAACCAGGCTCTGTCAGGTGAGGCTGAGAGAAGGACATTCACTGGGAACTGTCAAGATGTCAAAAAGTATCAATCCAGTGGACCATGTTTCCAACCCTCCTCGCTACCCAGCTGAACTCATTACGAAGCAGGTTTGTCCTGGATCCCATCCAAAAAGACCTGGTGAAGTCAAGCACGACGAGGAGGTTCTCATTTCTAAGGCGTCTCTCCACACACACCTCAACGCCTTAGGGAGGAGGATATAACCAGGGAAGAGCCCACCACCACACGATGAAGGGAAGATACCCTCCCAGGGGGCTCAAGGGAGGCTTGAGAGTGGCTGCTGCTTGTTCTGTGTGGCGTCGAGGACATATTTTATAAGGATGCTTAAATGACTCAGAACATTTGAAAGATTTTCCACTCTGTTTTATAAACGCAACAGGGCCAGACCAGAGGAAGTAAGCGAGATGCTCATCTCAGACGCAAGAGTTACGGGGAACCCAAACAACTCAGCAATCGACATAAAGAATATTTTAGCGCAAAATTTAAAAAACTGATATGAATGCAAAGAATCCATGATGAGCAAAATACCAAAATGTTAGATAAGGAGAGCAGCAGTCTAGGAATAAATAGACAGTTAAAAGAGTAGGTCTGGCTCATGTAAAATAAACCATTGTAACATCTTCCAATCCCGCTTTAAATTTAGATCTAGGAAGATAACCTAGATCTCGGAGACAGGAGCGCCGACGGTATATCCACATTCTCATCTTTGTCATGTCCACATCTGCATTTGCTAAACATTCCGATCACGGACGTTCACGAATGCGCAATACCAGCCGCAGAATTGTACTAGGAGGACACGCCGACAGGAGGTACGCAGCTTCCATCCTTCAAGACTAGACCGAACAGAAATTTTCAAGGATGACTGTAGGAAAATTCAGGTCCTGGATAAAAGTATTATCCCAAAATGTTCGATTCTAAAACGGTATTTCTTTGAAATAATAATTATTTGAGTAGAGAGAAAGTTTCGGCCTGTATTATATTCTCTCTAAAAAAAAAAAAAAAGATAACTACTAGAGATACTGATACATATTTCTTTACTGCAAGGGTAGTTCTGCTGATGTCACCCCCAACTCAAAAACCTCAGGGGGCTCCCGACTGCCTGCAAACTTGAATTCAAATTCCAGAGCCCGGCAATCAAGAGCCTTACTCTCCATACCAATTCCTAGGATTTGCCTTCACTCCCCCTTTTCCCACTTAGCCTCCAGCAGCCCTGTCCATTCTCCCCACCCTGGCTCTCCTGTCTTCCTGGCTTTGCTGAGGCTCTTTCCTCCTAGGAGCAGGAAGGCCCTTCTCTCATCACCCTCTAGCCCACCTCTCCTTTTCTAAATCTCATTCATTCTTCCCACCTCAATTCTAAAACTGCCTTCCCTGCGAAGCCTTAGAACTCTGTTAGGTGCTGAATTATCAGAAAAATAAAAGTTAGCAAGTGATGGCCTCAAGTAGCTTTTGGATTTTAGTTTAACCCTAAATTCACCAGAATGCTTAATTTATCCAAAATGCTTCATTTTCAAAGCATACTGATTACTCCTTCTCTGCCCTGGGGAGCAGTGCCAATGGGGGAAAGAAAGAAAGGAAAAAAATGGGAAAAAATAAAGATTCTTTTCCTCACAGACCTCTCCTGTAACAAAGCAGGTATTCAGTAAATGAATAAACAAACAAATCCAAATTTTTATGGGCAAGAAGTCTGTCCAACGGCCCCAGGAATCAGATACAGATATACAAGATAAATATTCTCTGTATCCCAAAAATCCCATACACAGAAACACACACTACTCTCGTCCCAAGCAGGGAAAGAAAGAAAAAACGCATTTCGACTCCTGTGGCTTAACTGGGGTTCCCAGCTCTCCCCGACCTGTGCCGCCTGCCCTGAGTGATGTGTTTCCGAAACTAAAGGCCTGGTGCTCAAAGCCTGATTTTCCCCGTGCAGAGCAATTCAAAACCATCTTAGTCACACAGATAGAAGGTGAAAGTATACTGCAAGCAAACTACTGGACTGAGGTCGAGTTTATCAAACCAATTACACCGAGATGTTAAGGGAAGTGGGGGGAATGTAATCACATATGACAGGGATTATCAAAACTGCTTACACAGTAAATCAGGAAACTGATAACAGGCTGACAACGGCATATACCTGACTGAGGAATTTCAGGCTCAGATTCCCCAGGCTTGTAAAACAGAAATAACAACACAGAACAAGCTGTGCCCTGGTGCCGGGCACCGGGGCACACCTGGGCGAGGAGTGCAGGGTGAGAAAGGCCTGGAACGGGTAAAGCCTCCTCCAAGACCCTGTTTCACAGGGTGCCCTTTCTTGTTACACTATTCAGAAACATCTTAATGGGTTCTGACCTTGGTCAACGCAGAATTAGAGCAGTAAGTCAGGGGTGAGATGAGGAAACTCCTTGGGGAACAGAAAGAGACACAGAAATCAAAGTTGCACATTGTGGTGAGGACTGGAGTCTATCAGAGCTCCACCCTGACAGGACAGTCGGGAAAAGAGTCACTCTGCATCGTTTCTGGCATCAACTGACTTTCTGAGGAATGGCCTAGAAAGCTATATGGGGCTTCGCGAGGAGGGACGTGCGGGCACATTGAGAGGCTCTCGCTCTTTTTCAGACCCCGCCTTTCAGGGTGTTGAGAGGCCATCCAGGGTAGGCACAGGCATGCAGAGTGGTGTCATGTTGTACCCCAAATAAAAGGGCAATAATGTAGAGTCACCGCAGACTCAACGGTGGGGGGCCCAGAGCAAAAGCAAACTGCAGGAGACACCAAACGAATCACTGACAGACAAGACACCAAAATAGAGGCCCTAAATAAAGCAGCTGACCTGGAAAAGGAAATAAACACCTACATTTTAAAGGAGGGGCCTCTTAGTGTTTCCTGTGCCTCACTAGGCTTTGGGTTTTGTTCACCAGTGTGGCGCCTTGAAGCACTCTAAGAAGTCTGGCGGACTCAGGAGGGCACAGGCTTAAAGTTTATCAACGTCGTCGGCGACAGCCGTGATTTGCATCAAGTTCAATGCTGTCCTTTTGGCAGTTGTCGCACTTAATTGAGTGAAAAAAAACTGTCAGTCTAAAGCCCCCGTTCCCAAGGTAGATTCACTCTGAACTAACCATCTGCCAGGGCTTCTCCCAGGGTAGTCAACACTTATCATCCCGAGGACTGGATTCACTTTCTGATAATTAGATCATTCCTGAATTAAATTGATGGTCCCAGGGAAAAAAAAAAAATGCAAAGTGTGTTTTGAGACCAGAAACAAACACCGACTTGTTTTAACAAATGCAGACGACTACATATTTTTTCACATTGACAGAGTGGCAGAATAAATGATTTTTCTAAACTAGGCTGCAAATAATTCTTATCTTCCACGCCACCCTCGTGAATTATATTCAGACTTTTGTTTGGAAAGGTAAGGCATTTCTTGGAAGCTCCACACACAAACCCAAAGGATAGGTAGCTGTTTATAGACCTACGTTTCCAAGCAAGGTCAGACCAGGTTGACCAATCTTATCAAATGCTGCGAATGTCAAAGTCTCTGTGCATTTGTTGGCATACCCATGAACCTGCTCCTCATTCAAAATAAAGGGAAAGAATTACAGGCAGTTTCTTGTACCCCAAGGTAGTCATTTGTTGGAAAGGCCTGAGTTAGAGGAGTCTGGTCAAACAAACCACTAAAAGATAAAACTGGAACCAGGCCCCAAAAGCAACACAATCGTGCTCTAAGCAAAAACAGGTGAAGATATGAAATGGGAGGAGCATCTGAAGGCTTCTCTGTAAACATGATTTCATTCCCTGCCAGTAATTGGGTGATTTGTCTCGAGTCAGATTCAGACTCATGGGCACTTAACTGCACAAAGTTTTTCAAACATTGCACATTAACTCAAATTTTTCCAGGAAATATTTCTGAATTAACAAACATGTTTAGTAATTTTTTTTTTCTGTTGTTCTTCAGAAGTTTTCACACCACTTGGTTATCACTGTTTTTCTGATGAGACACAGAGACAGAAACCAATAAAACACTGTCTTGTAGGACCTTCTTCAACCATGGGTTAGGAAAGATTAATTTAATTCAAAATAGAATGAGACCAACTCATTTTTTCCTGAATATCCAAGTTAGACATTTCGATGCCTACTTTTGCAGGGATATGTTATTAGAGGTGAGATAATGGAAGACAAACAGAAGCAAATAACAATTAGGTCCTCCTAACATTACAAGACAAACTTACTATTAGAGTCTATGAAATACCTATGTATATAATGTAATATTTCTGTTTCTCAAACTTTTAATATTTATCAATCCTGCTTGATCTTACTAGTCACCTGCAGCATTTAATAAAAACAAAGGATTTTTAAGTCCTTTTTCTAGAGGTTTAAATTCAGTACGTCTGGGCCTCAATAATCTTTTATACAAACTTCCCAGATGTGAAAAGAGTGGAACACAGAGGCTAGAATCAAAGCAAAAAGAATAAGAAGAAATGTACAGATGATGCAATGCTGGCCTGGGTCAGGGGCACTCACTTCCTCTATACATACCCTAGGAGGGTAGGGCCTGGGGTGCTAACAACCTCATAGGAACAGGAGATAAGATTTTGCAGCCTCGCGTGGCCAGAAGCTATTCAGACGTCTATTTTAAAAGCATCCTTGGCCAGCGGTGGCTCAGGCCTGTAATGCCAGCACTTTGGGAGGCCGAGGTAGGCAGATCACAGGTCAGGAGTTTGAGACGATCCTGGCTAACATGGTGAAACCTCATCTCTATCAAAAATACAAAAAATTAGCAGGATATGCGCCTACAGCCCCAGCTATTAGGGAGGCTGAGACAGGAGAATCACTTGAACCCAGGAGGCAGAGCTTGCAGTGAGCCAAGAACGTGCCATCGCAGTCCAGCCAACTTCATCTCAAAAAAAATTAAGAAATAAAATAAATAAATAAATAAAAGCATCTTTGAAAAATGAACCCCTTCATGAAGAAAAGACTAGAAAAACTCAACCCCTTGTCCAAGGAAGTAAAAAAGGAACCTGCCATTTACCTGGAATTCCAGGTCGAAAATTCAAAACAATAAAAAATAGGCCCCTATGAGAAGCTGAAATCCCAAACCTATGGACTATGCAAATGTATTTAAGCTCCGAATTTATACTACCCTGTATTGCAGGATAGAGACATTTGTATGACCCAAGATACATAGTACTCAGTGGGAAAAATAATTTCTGATGAAGATGATTTTACAGTCAAAAATTACAATCATATAAGGAACAAGTCCACTATATATAAGAAACAAATAACAAAAATTAGCATATCTTAAGTACTTGTCATTATCCACTGGTATTAATATAAAACAAACAAGTCTGAACATTTTTAAGAAGTTTTGAAGAAGAAATAGAAAACAAAATGAAGTAACAGAATACTACGACCAAAAAAGAGGCAAGTTTAAAAAAATTCTAGAAAGGACAAACACAGTCACTTAAAATTACACAAAGGACATGACACAAATGAAAGCATTTGGCATGTTTCCATTTATGTGAAATTCAATAAGAGGCAAAACTAATCTGTGATGATGGAAGTCAGAAGAGCATTTAGCTTTGGGAGGATATTGACTCAGAGGGGCTTTTAGGGGAGGTAGAAATGTTCTCTGTCTTGATGTGGGTGATGGTTTCATGAGTGTTTTCCCATGTAAAACCATCATCACTGCATGTATATTAAACCACCGTTTAACAATTTCAATAGGCGGTTTAAACAGCAGATTAGACAGAATGAGTGAACCATTCTGAAAGAACCAAGGAAATTGCCTGAAACATGAGACAGAGAGAAAAGGAGATAAAAGATATGAAAGAAGCGAAACGGGATAAAATGAGTAGATCACACATATGTCCAACAGAAGCGTCAGAGAAAAAGACTGAGAAAAGAGAAAGTGTCCAAGAATGCTCTAGAATTAAAGGAATTCTAATCAGAATGAATAAGAGTTATCAGAATGAATAAGCACAAGTCTTGAGCAGAATAAATAAGTAAATCCATGCTTAAACATATCATAGTGACCCTGCGGAACACCAAAAAAAAAGAGAAAATCTTAAAAGCAACCAGGAAGACAAATTACCTGCAAAGGAACAACAAAATGACTGACAGCAAACTTCTCATCCGCAACATTAGATGCCTCCTACCGGTCAAAGGCCACCGCCAAGCCGTTGACAATGTAGAGAATGAGTTTTGTTCAAAATGTTTGCTTAGAGTACATATTTTTTCACTGAGGCCGTTCAGTGTTAAATGCATCCTTCCTTTATTCCTTCAACAGATTGAGCACCTACTATGTGCCAGCCTGGGCAAGGAACTTTTCTGCTTTCAAGGAGTTCAATATTCTGAATTCAGGTGAGTGGTAAGTGCTTTGATGCAGAAAATACAGGTGCTCTAGAGGGCAAAGGAATGATGTCGAACCCAGAGAAGAAAATCAGGGATAGCTTCTTGTAAGAAGCAGATCCAAGCTGAGACTCACCAGATGGGTGGGAATTAGTGAGTGATGACTGTGAACTCCATGAGAGCAGGCGCCTGTCTGTCTTCACATGAATGTATCCCCAGGATTCAGAACAATACTTGGCACTTAGGAGGTGCTGCATACATGCTTATTAAAGGAATGAATGAATGAATACATTATTTGCTGTGGCAATCAATGAGCAGATAAATCAGAGCAGATAAATCAACACAGGTTTACAGGAAAGCACACGGAGGTGAGAAAGCGTAGCCTGCTGGAGGACCAAAGTTCAGTACGGCTACAAAGGCGAGCACGTACGTGAGCGGGGGAAGGACGGATGAAAGATGAGTCTGGAAGGCTAGACGGGACAACTGAGGCCATGCTAGAAGGCTTGAATCATATTCTGTGAGCAACAGGAGTCCAATGTAGGGTTTTAAGTAAGAACATGAGACAGGAGATTTGCATTTCCAAAAATCCACTTGGGTCCTAGTGTCCATGTAAGAAAAGTTAGCACTCCTCCATAAGGGAAAAGAGCGCTCCCTCCCTGGTATTATGACATGCAGCTTTCAGACTTCCACCCAAAAAGTGTGCACAAGAAAGAGAGAGCAAGCGAGCGAGAGAAATTGAGACTGACTGTGCGTGAGCAGGTCTAAGAAATAAACATAAAATCCTGGCTATCCAAATCCTGCAGTGGGTGTATTTTCCAATCAGCCCTGAGGCTTATGGCAGAGATAAAATAGGAAAGGAATATGTCCCCAGCTCCAGCCGAACATTCTGTTCAGGCTTTTCAATCTAAAAACTTCAGTGTGCTGGTCGGCACCATTGCTGTGCTCGTGTTTGGCCTACGCTGGGCCAAATCCTGCCCCAAAATATCAACACATCAGATGTGGGCCCAGACAAGGAATTCTAACTTTTCTGAAGTTTTTTCCCCCTTCTTATAAAAGCAGCGACCCAGAGAAGGGTCCATGGTAATAATTACGGCTTTCCTTGTGTGGACAGCATCCAGAAAGGGGCAGCAAGCCCACAGAGCCTGGCTGAATAAAGCCATTCCTCAGCCAATGCCAACTTCAGCAAGTTTTCTGTTAGCAGCTCTTGTTACAGCTGCAAAGCACTGGTAGAGCTGGCTGGCGGGGGTGGAGGGCAATTCTGAGGATGTGTCCACCTTGCGCTCAAGGGTCCTGCCATGTCAGAAACTTGGCATCTTTCGTATTCATGGTCCACAGCACACGCCTCTGACAAGCCACAGTCACAGGTTGTTCTCAACAATTGGTTAAAGTTACTTGTCAGAAATGCACGCAGGAATTCCTCCAGCAAGATCAGAGTTTCACTTTGTCTAGTCAGCCGGAAGTCAGCTAAGACAGCGAGGAAGAGAGTAAAATCTCAAGGAGTTCTCTAGCACGCCGTCTCAGGCAGAGGAAGGGCAACAGGATACCCAAGGAATGAAAGGGAAACCTGCAACCGGGAAGGAGCTGGCCCAGGAACAGCCAGAGGGCAAGATAAAGTAGAAAAACAATCTCTAGGGGCGGCTGTGGTCAGCTGACTTGGCTGAACGCTGCACAACTCCAAGGAGCTCCATTTGCCTAGGCTGCTAACTCCCACCCCCACACATGGAGTAGGGCACAGGCACAGATGAGAAGGGAAGCCAGAATGCTGGGGGGCTCTTATGGAGACACATTTAATGCAGTTAGGGGAAGGGGACGGGGAGCTTGGGTCGGTGATGCGGTACGACGCACGAGCCATGGTCAAGAGCAACCTTCTGGACTCACACTAAGCAACTCGTCTAGGCCTCGCTCTTCTCATCTGCAACATGGGGGTCATAATTCTTGTTTCCTAAAGACGCAGTGAGAATTTTAAGGACTGAACCCAATGTGTTCAGTACCTAGAGCAGAGTAAGTGATCAGTAAGTGACAGCTCCTATTATGAATCATGATCAAATCACATTCCGAACTTCAGGATAACATTCTTATTAACTCATTTAGGATACCGATAAGATTTTATTTCCTCTTTGTAACCTCAGCACCTAGTGCAGTGTCTGATGAGTACAAGAACTGATTACTGCAGAAGGAAAGAAGGGAGGGAGGGAAGAAGGGAGAAACTCTTATTTCTATATCATGGGCACCCAGCAAACGTCAGGCATTATTGTGAACACTAGCATATTCACAAATACTGTTTGTTGAATGGAAAGTATTTATTCACCAGCTACTTAGAAATCAATAGCTGAGGATCTGTTGTATGCAAAGCACTGTATTAAAAATCCTGGGAAACACATGCACAATTCCACGAGATCCCTGTCCTCAAGGATCTCAAACTCAGTCAGAGAATCCTACATAAATCATCCTAGCAATGATCAACTATGATAATACTATCAAATAGTCCCAAATAAGAGAAGATGCTGACCCTCCCTCCCTTCACCCCCACCACCAAACAAAAGATACGGCATTTTTTCCCTATTTCCTTACTGATCAAGAGAAGAAAAATTTGCCACTTTAAAGCTGTGAGAGAAAAGGATAAGAATATGATCACGCCTGGATGCAGTCTGCTCATCTTCCAGCCCGGCAGCACGTGGCCCTCGGCAGCCCTCTCTGCCCACAGTTACCAAATCTCAGGCTTGGCACACAGGAGGGTCTGATGTTTACTAAAGAATGGTCTGGCTTCTCTTTCCCTACAATAATCCTACCATATGGATTCAACAAAAGCAAAGCTTTTGCAGGACCCAAGAGGCAGGGTGTGATGCTGTAAACATCACTTCCACCAGTGGGAACAGTCTAACGTCTAAATTTCAAAAGATATTACCGATACTGTTTATAATTAGCATGCTAAATAAAATTGAGGCAAGCTGCTGGCTTTCATAGGCCTCATCCCATTATGCAGTTAGAAGAATATGTGTGTATATATACGTGTGTGTGCGTATGTATACATATGCATATATATACACACATGCACACACAAACATACTACTTGTTGGGCCCAATCTTTCTGAAATTTGTAATAGAAAAAGCCTACAAAACATGTCTACCACACATATGAAGATGAGGAAAGCAAATGGAATAGACTTTCTCCTTCATCCTACAGGACGCACTAGCCAAGAATGGATTCCAGGAAATTAGATGGACCTGAGAACAGCTGAAGCTCGAAACATACCACAAATTAACCATATTTCCAGAGCTAGGCTTTAAATGAGAGAATCATTTGAGGAGCATCCAGAATACTGAGTTGCTACCCTCCATTAGCTAGAAGCTTAGCAAAGGAAAATGCACATCGTGACTCCACTCACATAAAAAGAATACCACACGTTAACACATTAGTGTTGTCGTCTCTATAGTTTCTCTTTACAGAAATCAACAGCCCGAAGACAGCTCAATCCTCTTCTCATCATATCTACCTTTTCGTCACAATTATATCTGGCAGTCTTTGCGATTCTGAGCTGAAAAGCACAGTATGAGGCTATTTCCCTCTGTGAGTTTGTTATTGTTCATGATAATTCTGATGACTTCCAGAGAAAAATCCTGAAAGTGACATTACTAAGTCAGATGAATAGCCAGTGACCTTAACTCTTGCTTCCAAGTACTTCATCATCCAATGTGTAAAACAAATGCAAAACAGCACTCAGGCTTTCATTAGGAAAGCTTTTGAGTCAAGTTCTCTAATGCAGAAACCTCACATTGATATTCCTTACATAGCAAGAAAAAATACCTACAGGTAGTGCTTTCACATTTACTGATAGTTACTACAAAGCTGCTAAATCACATTTTCAATGACCCAGCCAGCTCAGTCCACTGACATGGAAGGGTTTAAGCAGTTTACAACACAAAACTCCACCCTCTTCTATAAGGGAAGGCCTGAAATAAAGATCTGGCATTTCTCTAAGAGAGACCTGTTTTTTCCCAGTATGGCGTAGGCTACAGCAAGGGCCAGTGCTACAAGGGTAGGAAAGGAAGAGAAAGAGCCTATCAACTGACAAATGAATAAACAAAAGGTGATACATCCACATAATGGCAGACGGTTCAGCAATATAAAGGACCAAGCTATTGGTCCATCTTATGACATAAATCCCCAAAACACGATGCTAAGTGAAAGAAGCCAGACACAAAAGAACACAAAGCCTATGATTCCACTTAAATGAAATGTCCAGAAAAGGCAAATCTGTATATAGAGAAAACAGATTAATGGCTGTCTTAGCCTTGAAGCAGGAAGGAGGAGTAACAGCAAATGGGCATGTGGCTCTTCTTGGGCTGATGGAAATGTTCAACTAGAATGAGGTAGTGGTTGTGTAACTCTAAAAATTTACTAAAAATTATTGAATTGTATACTTAAGATGGGTGAATTTAATGGTAAGTAAATTATACTTCAATAACAATTTTTTTAAAAGTTGGAATGAATTTTTAAAAAGTAGATTCTTTTCTGGTTCCTTTAAAAAGCTGGATCTTAGTCACAGGATTATAGAATACCAGAGCTGGCAAGAAGCTGTAGCATCTCTGTACTAAGGAGCAGGTGAGGTCTCAGGGGGAAAGCCATTTGCCCAAAGCCACTTACATAATTAATGGTGGGCTGGGATCAGAACTGAGGCCTCCTGGTAGCTTCTCCAGTGTATTCTTCACAATTTGTCTTCATTATTTTGCTTCACATAAACATCCAGGGCATTAACCATACAGATAATAAAACACATTCGCAAACAGTTGTGACTGAATCAATGATCAGAATGTTTTTGTGGTATATATCATACTGGATAATCCATGATTTGGTTATTCTCTTCTTGCATTAGTACTTATATTTTTTATTTTCTTGCCTTCTCAATATTTGTTTTTAGGTGAAATCCATGGCTGTTTATAAGCTTTAAATTGAAGGTTCTTTCCTTACCCTAAAGATTCACAGATGAGTTTTTCAGAAGCTGAATCGGCTGTAAAAGACTCACTGCTTCAGTACTTCTAATGGCAAACATCCTAATTCACACTTTGCCACAGGGGCTTGTCTTTCTAATAGAAATGTAAAATAGATCTTTATTTGCCACAAAATTAAAATGTGATGCAATTACGCAGAATATGAAGGAACTTGTTGTTGAATTACCAAAAAAAAAAAAAAACACACACACACACACACTCTAAAACAATGATACCACAGCCTTAATTACCTTGAGTTTTACTATTGTGATTTCAAACAGTACAGGAATACGAAGAGAGGCGACCATGCCTAAGACAAAACATACAAAGGAAAATACGACTCTGTTTAAACAAACAAATGAGCAAGCTAAAAAAATTTAACTTTTTAGAGACAAATCAACCACCCTGAAAATTATTATTAATGCTTTAAGTATCAACCCATGTTATGAAATGAACGTTTGTGTTCCCCTAAAATTGACACATTAAAGCACTAATCCTCAATGTGATGGTATTAGAAGGTGGGGCCTCTGGAAATGTGAGAAAATAAATGACTGTTGTTTAAGCCACCCGGTCTACAGTGTTTTGTTATAGTTGCCCGAGCTAACTAAGACAGCCAAATACTTACTTTACAGTTGTGCAGACCTCTGTATAATTCATTACAGTGATCAAGGTCAAGTGGTTACACAACATCCCTTTCTCAGGAACTCAATTAGGGGTTAGTTATTCATGTGCATTAAAGTATGTGAGAAAATATTTAGCCTCCCTAAATCTGCATTTTGCAAGGGGCTATTCTTGCACTGACTTACTTATACATTTATAGTCTATCTCCCAATGCTTTTGCCTTGGCATAAAGTGAAAATTAAAATAGAACTGCATATTTAGCTCAACTTCCCCGCCACAGAACCAGTCCCTAACTTTCTAAAATGTACTTCAGCCTTAAAGTGATGCCTGTCTTGAAGCGGCTTTACTTTTCAGGTCTCTGTGTGTACAAAGGCCAGTTGGACAGATGCTTCGGGATGCTGAGGGTTCCCCCAAGAGGCAGGTGTCTCCTCTAGAAACACAGAAATTAAAATGTGCAGTAAGGAAGTACAGAGCTTCGCCGACCAGCATGTGCAGAAGCTCAGGATTTAAGTATACGGATGATCTTACACTTAAGACGACTCCAAACTGCCCCTAGGGATCAGAACTTTTCTAGCTGGTCTTTCTTTCTCTGACAATGCCCAGTACTGTTTCCTATTCCATCTAAATGACCCAGCTGATACCTAAAATGGAAAGAAAAATTCCACAACTGAAGGCTGTACTTGTAGGCAATAAGGTCAGTCTAAGATCTAAACTAGATGATTTGAGAATAGAGAACAAAGATTCCATCTCAATTCACGAAGGTTACCCACATACCTAGTGTAACAGAATAAAATAAAATAATGCTAAACTGCATAACCTCTAAATTATCAAATCCTATATGTGCCTTCATTTTCTCAAATGACTCCTAATTTGTGTAAAGAAAAAGGCAGAAACAAAAATGACAAGTATGTCAGGGTGGGCTAAAGCTATGAACACCTTTTTATTAAAATAAGAAAAAAAAAATAGATAAGCATGCAATTTTAAAAGGGAATTTTTCGAAACCCTGAGCTGCAAAAAGGAACAATTCTTGGCTAAATTGCACCACTCAAAGACAACTAGACTTACGGTCATGTCTTCTCCCACCCATTTGTTTCAGGATTCTTACAGATCCATGGCATGTTGCAAGCTGACATAGGACCCTTTTGAATAATGCAACCTAACCTCCTTTACCAGGAGCTATGATTCTCTTCCTACACTTCTGCACAGAGAGGCCCTGACCCTCAGCTGTCGCTGGGGCTCGGGATGGCGGCCAAGGCGAAAGCAGTCAAGCCGGAGAACTCCCGAAGGTGGTTCTCAGGTAACCAGCTGGTTAGATTTCACCTTGTGTGAGTTCAGCTTTGCCTAGCTAGGCCAAGGAGGCACTTGGCCTGAGTTTAGAACGACTTCTGTTTAGGTTCTTCAGGGCTCAATTATAAACAGCCCAAAGAAAGGCTCTGCTGTCCTGAAGCGCACCTTTCAAGAGAAACAAAAATGGGACTCTCACTTCACAAAAGGGGACTTTTTGGCCACCAACGTCCTGAACGGGGTCTGAGTGTATAACTGGAAGGGCTTTCTGCAAAGTTAAAAAGATAGAGAAGAAAACAACAGCAAGAAAAGGACCATCACAGAATCTCCCACTCCAAACCTTCCTTCCGCTCAGAAGCGCCAACAGATAAAATATAAACCCTTGTGAAGAAAACTCCAGCCGGAGCTCAGCTTTCAGGTTTTAGAAGACACTGGCATCCCAAGGCCTTCCCACTGTCAGATCAAACACACACAAAATATTTCCCTGATAGTTTCCTGATTTCACCCACACCATAAAAAACAGGCTTTCATTTTAATCTACTTACCACACTGTGGGTGAAGGCCTCTAATTTCACAGCACAGAGATAACACAAATAATTCATATGACACATTAGTGAAATATCGACAGGGAAAACATTTAGTCAGAGCTCACCAAAAGAAACGGGGAGCTCCGTGACTGCCTCTGAGGGCAGGGAGATGCCTTTCAACAGGCAGAACCCCCTCCTGCCACACTCCTGGAGTTAAAGATAAGGTCAGCCTACCTGGATCTGAATTGTTTTAAGGTGACAGATCTTCATAATTACACAACATTTTTCTAGTTCCTCCATGGGCTGCAACATTATCAACCTCCTTCCAGGACTTCCAGGGGCTGCGTATGTGAAAGTCCCTAGAAAACTGTTAAGTGCCATAAACATGCAGCCACTGCAATCCTACTCCAATCATAACCGAGGCCATCACCCACCTGGCCAGCAAGCACTTGTGTGTTTCCTTTTCTCTTTCTGGTCAACTTAAAAAAAAGAAAAAATTCTAACACTTAGTTTCCCATGGCAAGACCCAGCCTTTGAAGATTTCATCCTCTCTCTCAAGACCCTCTTTTAACTTTCTCTCTCACAAAGTCTTCCTCCCAGGACAGTAAGGAGACCTCTCCACAGCTACGATTCATTCCATTTCTCCCACCCTTAAGGTTCCGCCAAGTGTGGGGCAGATTGACTTTACAGACAGGACAAATCAGTGTTGTCTGGGTAGAAAGTTTTTTTTTTTCCTTTTTTTTAAAAAAAGGCCACAACTCTTCAATCATCAGTTAGGCATGTCGGGAGAACACCACCAAAGCAGAGAAAACTGAAATGCAGTCTGAAACAGCAAAGGTCTGAAAATCCGACTCTGGGCTAACAAACACCCTTACTTTATTTTTATTTATTTATTTACTTATTTGCTTACTTACTTATTTATTTTTTGAGATGGAGTCTCACTCTGTTACCCGGGCTGGAGTGCAATGGCACAATCTCGGCTCACTGCAACCTCTGTCTCCAGGGTTCAAGTGATTCTCCTGCCTCAGCCTCCTAAGTAGCTGGAATGACAGGCCTGCACTACCACGCCCGGCTACTTTTTGTATTTTTAGTAGAGACAGGGTTTTCATCATGTTGGCCAGGCTGGTATTAAACTCCTGACCTCGTGATCTACCTGCCTAGGCCTCCCGAAGTGCTGGGATTACAAGCGTGAGCCACTGCTACCAACCCATTCTTACTTTCTTATGCCTTTAAGTAGATGTAGGGTCTCCAGGTCCCAAACCACTTTTGTGAGACATTTGTCTTTGTCTTCGTACCAATCCAACCCCTTCAATTTCCCAACCACACCCACATGGACCTTAGATTTATTTTCTGCTGATATCATTTCAAAAGCCATGAACATGACCTCGTGGATGTAAAAATTCACCTTCCAATTCTCTGTCAAGAGAGCTGCTAGGAGCTAGGGTTCCAGGTCTCTAGCCCGGCCCTCCTAAGTGCCAGGTACTTGTTATTTTTTTTGTTTTCTTGCCTAATTCCACATGTAACATGTTGTCACATGCTCCCTGCTAGACCCGCATTCCCAGGTGCCCATCAGGTATGTCTCTGGAACTTCCAACTTTACCCCATTCCAAACTGAACCCACGCCTTCTCACCTCTTCACACTCTACTGTCGCTATACTGTCCCAGCCAATAATGGCGCCCCACACTCTGCACTTGACTCCCATCATTCTCACCATCATGCTCTTCCTGGGGAATTCTGCCAGGCTCGACTCTTCCTCACCTTCCACTCCCAGCCCTCACCCCAGTCTTGGCCGTTAATATCAGTCACTAGAACTATCACAGTGATCTCCTAACTTGGTTCCTTGTTTATACCATCCATTCTCCCTCCCTAACCCCACATAAGTATATTTAAATACCTTATCAGAAAGAAATCAGTTATTTTTCACTTGCTCAAAATTTTTCTATAAGCTAAGGTCCAAAATGCTTAGGCTGGCCTCTGCCTACTTTTTCCAACCTCGTCTCCTACTCCTCACCAACATACTCTCAGGCCAAGCTACTTCTCACTTATGTTACCTGAATGTGCCACGAACTCTCCCCTTGTGTGTCTCAGCCTGGAATGCCCTGTCACTTTTGGCCGAAAGAATCTCCCCATTTTTCTAAAACCCAGGCAGATCCATCCACCAACCACCTCAGTCAGTGAGCTTTTCCTAACTCCTCTTGGGACATTTTCTCCTTCTTCTCTAAGTTGTAGGTTTCCTAACTATCCCTGCTATAGCTATAGCTTATGAAAGTAATGTCTTTCTTGCCCAACAATTCCCTTAATTCAACCTTGTCCCTCCATTGACTAATATAGGACCTGACACAGAGTAAGTGCACAAGAAATACTTGATGGATCGAAGCAAGGAGGCGATATATTCTATTATACTGCCTTTAAACATTTGAAACTTTCGAGGAATAGTAGATTTTCTTCCCTCATCCCAGTCCTCCCTCAGCTGACTCATCTTTCACGTATTGATTCTAAACTGCATGTCACTAGCATCCTGAGGGCATTCACCGAATGCTCAAGTAAAAGGCAGAGAGATATGGGACAGAACACTGAAGACAATCTATAACCCTGCCCTCAAGGAACAGAGACTAATGAGAAGATAAACACAGCTGAAGCCGCAAAATGTGAATCCAATGAGGACTATAACTAATGAGAGAGAAAACCAGAGTGTGTTTGCTACCAAGAAAATAATGATGGAAAAGACCAATTAATAAAGGGATGTTGACAAACGCCATGACAGTTTTCCTTAAAACATTTTATTAGGCTGAATATGATACTGATGCCTTTTCATTGAGGTTTGCAATAAAACTTTTCCACTAAATATATTCTTAATTCAGATGCCAGGCATCGATACTGTCTACTATCTCCTTAAATCTTTGTGGAGTTTAAAACTCACATTGTTGATTTCAAAGATACGGAGTGGACAGCAGCTTGTGAAGCAAATTCACTTTCAATATTCTGATCATCAGAGCAAGCATTATATATATGAAAGTTAAAGGTATTCTAAGCTACATACAATCTCATCTCCATGGACAAGTCTTTCTGAGGTTCTAGATTACCATATGGAGGTGTTGACAATGCTACAGAAGCAAAATCCTAAAGCCTGGGCAGGTGAGAGATGGGAGGCCATCAGTATAATCCCTTCTAGATGCCATGGTGGCAGAATGCGGAAAGGGGGCCTTGGAGGCAGCAATCCAGACTGGAGAAGATGGACCAGGTAAGTTTTCATGATCTCCCTGGCTATACCACCCTAATGGTTGAAAACTCCTGGACAATTACTGCCAATCTACCCCCTGAAGCCAGTCCTCTTGTGGGTGAAGGGGTAATGTCACCGGAATGTCATCAAAGTGTATCACCTTCTTGGACTTTTTAATCTACATGTCCCACTGGGAGCAGCCATGTTGGATGCCGCCTTCTCAGGTCCTATTTCTGCTCTTAGGGTTGAGTTGTAACTTAAGGCATAGAAATGTGCCTCTGTTTTTCTGCTGTGGAAAGAAAATTGTTTGACAAATGTCTGTTCTTAGGAGAAAACTGACAAAATAAAATGATCATTCCTGGGCCCTTAATATTTCTTTCCAAAACTTGAGAAACGTCGGTTAATAGGGGTTCTCAGGCATGGTAATAAGGATGAAGAGACTAAAACAAATGTAAAAAGCCTTGTCTTCAAAGCCTAGCAGTGATGCCATCGTTGACTTCACCTGTCATAATTAATACCTGTCCCCATTCAGGATAGTCAACTTGTGAAAACATAAGCAACATAAGCCAAGCATTTTTTTATGCCAAAGTCATATATCTTCTAGATCTGCTTGACACAATATGAATGTGGGCATATGTGTGTGTATATTTATAAATGTGCATGTGTGTATATATGCATATGTATGTACAAATTCACTTTCCACAGAACCAATTATTTTTGTTCACTGACTGCTTAATATTATAGGACTGGGGCTTCTCTTCTCAGAGTCTATTTCTTAAAGACCGGCATCTCCAAGTCTGTATGTGTGTGTATCACTCACACTATCACAATACAAATTAGACAAAATAGATGCTTAATGGTGTAATTCACTTTACAATGGCACTATTATGACAGCATTACTCTATTTTCATTACTACTGCATACTGGAATCGGCTTCCACCATGTTTGAGTGAAGAAATAAAACAACCTAATCACAGTGTCAATTAATTCTGTAAAAGTCATGTAGTATATCAAAACTAAAGCATTTCACAGCATCTCAGAAAGACAGGATTCCATATTTGGTTCACTCTTTTTGCCTGCTATGCCTCTACCCCTTGAATACTTTGACCTATCCTAGTCTAGTTATAAGCCAAAATCGATAAAAGACCCTTAGCAAGTTTAATTGATTCTCCGAGAAAGGATATTATAATCCATCAGCACACCATCACCTTGTGCTAACATTATTTTCCTGGGTTTACCCAATACCATTGTGGTGCCAAAAACTACTCTTTCTCACGCTGTTCTCTCATCAGCTCAAATACTGTAACAGCAGAGCAATTTCAAACAGGTTGCGAGTCTTTGAGAGTACTGCTTGCAAAGTGCATGTAAATTATTAGATTACATTACAAGTGAAAGACTCAGCAGTGGGTCACCATAGTGGAGCATTAATGTAGAGCAAGTTGAATGGAACCCTTGCAGGCAAGCTTCTCCAATGTGATTTTTTTTTTTTCCTTTGGCAGAAAGGAAAGTGAATAAAGGGAAGGGAGGGCAAGGAACGATGGGCTGCTGAAAAGTGAAGTCTCTGAGAGCACTAAGGCAAGGTGGGAATAAGGGAGCAACCCCAGCCTCAGTGCCTGAAGCCGGCAGCCAGAGGATGCTACAAGAATAGCAGGAGCAGGGAGATGGGGGGAGGAAAGGAAGAAGCCAGACACAGGTATGGGAGGTAATGTCAGGAAAGCCCAACAAGCGGCTGATGGGACTGAATTTAAGGGATTGTCCTCTCTTGGTTGGATCCAGCCCATGGTAGCTGAGCTGAGGGATCAAGGCAAGATCCAGTCCCGAAATGCAAACAGGTTGTAAAAGCAAAGGCTTCAGGACCTCCATCAAATACTTGAGGCTCTCGTTGATTTCACAGAGCAGTCCATCAGAACCAAGGAGCAATGCTACAAGAAAAGGGAGCTGAAGACATGTGGAAAGGGGGAGAGAGAACAAGGGCACTCCACCCTCCTGTATGAGCTCCATCATCACCACATCATCGGAGCTACACGGACTGTGTGCCAGGCCTCTTACCTGGCACACATTATCATGTATGATCCTCCTGATCACCCTGGGAGGCCAGCATCATCATCATGGCCATCACCATCATCCCAGTGTTCAGGTGAGGAAATTGAGTGATTAATGAACTTACCTAAGGTCACAAGGCTAGCATAGAGCACGCCTGGGTCTTAGCCCAGGTCAGTCTCACTCCTCCCAGCAGGCTTGTAAAAGCCACATACACAACATATCCAGCTTTGGTCTGAGTTGCTCAAGACTGGAGTAGGCCTAAGCCGGCAACTGAGGGGATGAGTGGATTCAAGATAGGCAAAAGTCGGACAAATGAGGGCAGCTGGTTCCAAACCAAAGCCCCATTGGAAATATAAGCCAGCAGGGGAAGAGCTTGGAGAGTGGGTAAGTGCCGAGCTGGTCTATTGAGAAAGCAAAGACCTCTGCAGGGCAATGTGGAAGAGAACATCTACATAGTTAATGAGCACCTATTTTATGCAAGGTACAGTGCAGGGAGTAAAAACATAAACTTTGGTCCTGATCTCCTTAAGGAGACTAGGCTCATGCCCAGGAAATAATTATCGATGGTGCAAAACGAACCTGGCAGAGAAAGAAGTTGTTACATGTTGATTAAATGAGCAAGGCCCATATGCCTGACTGCTGTAACAGACAGGGGTCTGGGAGCTTCAAGAGGGAGAAGGTGGATCTTACCTGGAGTGAAAATGATGGTAGGATTTCAATGAGTGAAGACAGAGGTGGGAGGACTGGGCGAGGCAGAGGAGAAGGGGAAAGATGAAGGCACATACAAGGTAGAGAGACGAAAAGGCCAAGTTCAAAGCACATTTAGAAGAGAACCACCATAAATGCCTGGTCCGAGGTGACCCAGACAGTGAGCTTCTTAAAGAACTGTACCCCTCAAATATAAGATCCAGAAAGGCAGGGAGCTCACCTCTCTTGTTTGCTTGCCCAGGCCCTAGCACATAGAAGGTACTCAGTAAATATATGTTGAATGAAAGAATGCCACCGTTGGGCTCTCACAGTGATGTCAGCTCCAGGCAAAGAGGGATCCCAGAATTTATATTCTAAGCCAGTCTAGGCAGATGTGCCCCTAAATGTACTAGCATTTTAACGAGCATGTGCTAAAAGTGACATAAAGATACTGTATGATTATAAATAATATTTACATTATTTTCCCTCCCCCACCGCCTCCCTTAAGTCATAATGAGTAACACCTGGAGACTAACATCAGTTATTGAGGAAACACTTCCTTCCTCCCCCATGCCAGACCATGGTCCCCAGAAAGGCTGTTTCTACTTCGTGCCCAGGACAAGGTTTTCAGATTGTGAGGAGCAGCTCATAAACAGAACATGGAACCAGTTTGGGGGCTCATAACCTGTATTTTAAATAATAAAGCAAAAATAACCATGCATCACAGTGAAGAGTAAATATTTTACATGAGAAGTTTGTGTGTGTGCGTGTGTGTACTAGTTTAATATGTAGTATGTTTTTCTCATTGTGGATTACAGTATAAATGCCTTGAAGATATCTCTCTGAGGGGCAAGCAGTTCCAGGATTAGGACCTCTAATACTCAAGCTGAATAACTTGTTTTACTGGTTACATGTGACTGTCAAATGGTGTTTCTCATTGGTCCGGTAAATTTGGCCCATTCTGAAACATCAAGACGTCTGTGTAACACACGAAGTTCAGAATCAGTTCCTTCAAAGCATTTCACAACACACAAACAATCTTTTGCGGAAGAAAAAATGATTTATTTTTTCTAATTACAGAAGTAACATATACATAATGCAAGAACCTCAAAAACAGAAAACCACAAAGAAAAAGAAACTCACGGATAATCCCACCATCCACAGATGACCACTTTATCATTTCATCATTTTGTTATACATCAGTCCAAGTTAATTTACTAATATATCTCAGATACACACACACACACACACACACAAATTTCCTTTTACAAAAAAGATGGCATACCCTGCACAGTGCCCTGAAAGCTGTTTTCACTTAGCAATGGCTGATGAACATTTTTCTTGACAAGAAATACTTCTCTACTGCAACATGATTTTTAATGGCTACATAGTATTCCACTCACAAACTTGATTCTGAGCATCTCTAGAAAAGGCACAGCCTTAAATCCTCTGCTTTGAGAAAACAAGCTTGCTGCAGAGACACACATCTTTGCTATGGGCCCCCGGCTGTGTCTCGCTCCAGAGAGCACTAAGTATGAGATGCTCAACTCCAAACCTATGAATAGAAAGTAAAAGCAGTTTTACTTTCTATTAAATCAGAGCATGAGACTTGGGCACTATTTTCACTATGTTTCAGAATGGCTTTACTGACATTGCTACAAGCTCGCTGATGGATTTTTAATTAATAATAAAAATGCCCAGTGGGATTGAAAAAACAACAATTACTGACAATGTTTCACTAATAATGCATAGCCAAAATAACACATGGTTACTTTCATATGTATCTACTGCCTAATGCTCGATCAACTTGCACACATCTTAATATCCTCGTTATTGGAACTTTGGAGGATCCTGGCACAGCACACAAGTGATAGAAACGTCAGAAAATACAAGACTTGGGTTCTAGTCACAGCCGTGCTACTTACTAGGCAGGTGATCTCAAACACGTCACCTCTGTCAACATCAGTTAAAACAGGGCAGGCTAGGCTCACTAAATCATAAAACCCTTTCTGGCTTTAACATATTTTAGTCTAATAAAATAAGACCAAGTGGTAGCATCATGAGTGAGTGTCATATATGTAACACACACCCCCAAGTTCAAGACTAAAAAGTCATCTCTAGGGGGTTCAAGAGCTCTTTCAGTGTAGCTTCAGTTCCCCTTCTGATTCTCTGTGAGCCCTCAAGAATGCTAGAGAACCTCACCAATCCTTGACTGTCATCCTTCACACTGAAATTTTACAGCTTCCAGGTTAATGGCCTACTCTAAAGAAACTGCCTGGGTTCCCACTTTCTGCACACATGTGCTCATCCAAAGCACACGGTGAGTGCCAGAAATGGTAAAATACAACTCTGGTCATTTCACACTTGTCATCATCAGTCAACTAATAAGAGCACTAAAAGAGGAATCATTTTTTGATGATCAGGTTATTTCATTCGCCTTTGCTTTCCCAATGCTTCATTACCTGGACAATTGAGAGTTATGGGCAGTTCACCTTCCCAGTTGCCCTGTCCTTTCAGATATAATATCCCTGTCACACAAACGTTCCTGGGAGTACATGCTGTATTGTCACATGGCCTTTTCATCATCCACTGGTTTTATAACTGGAAAGTGAAAACGAAAAGCAATGCAGTTTATTTAAGAGGTTTTAGACTTGCTAAATATACATGTGTGTCCTCTGTGATTGGATGTTGAAAATTCATTAATTTCCACACAGCCACTCCTCCCCATGACTCGCATCAATCATATCCGATGAGATAAGCCTCTTTCCTTCTGGAAGGGCGGAATCATATCTTGTTGCCTTTTCTCTGTCTTTGTCCATTTCTTGAGGTTTCTTTAAAACTAATTGGAAGAGTCGATAAACATGCCTGCCAATTCCCTTTACGCCCTAGGAAAGCAGCTCACCATGCCCTTCAGACCTGTTCTTGCTGTTTTTCCAAGTATTCCCTTACCTGCCTTTGTCAATTGGCATTCTCGACAAGTTCGTCATAACTTCTCAAAGTGTCAACTTTTCCTCTTTTCATTGCCCTTGTTAAAGATAATTTAAAATTAGAAAGTCACATTCCCAGCCATTTCAGAGTCAATGCTAATGTCATTTTCTTTTGCATAGAAGTCTCTTTTCCCTCTAGAAATTCCCTGCCTTCATCCACAGCCCCCACTCCCCAGCCCCAAAACAGGCACTGCTAATCTCTGCAGGCACGAGTCCATTCCCCTATTTCACCCTTCTTATCTTTCCCCCAAAATACTTCACCGAGTGAAACACACTTTAGCTGTGGTTCTCCTTCCTTCACTCCACTTCAGAGAGAAATGTCTGGGTCTAGAGATTGTAAAGTCACCTTCAGGAAAGAAGCATACATTTGGCTGTCAATTAATCAGGATAAGACAAAAAAATTACATCACATGCAGCTTGGCTTCTCAGTACATGCATTTATGTTTTGGGGATCAACAGGATTTCTCCTATACAACCTAAAATTTGTATTTATGCCTTTTGTTTGGCTATAACTAATTCCTTACCTAACTGCACAGTAGTTAATAGTCTGGAATACTTAAAACAGTGATTACCATACTTCAGAGTAGAATCAAACGTCGGTTCCCTCATTTCCCCCTCAGTCTGTTTCACCTCTATTTTTGCGGTTATCCTTGGTAGCAATCTTTGCTTATAAAAAAAAAGTCAGATGATTTTATATTCTATAATTTTTATTACCATGGCTAGCTTGACATACAGATTTTAAGCCTGTTTATTTTCCCCCATTAAGCACAGACACAAACATCACCATTCTTATCACATGCACACCCATCAAGTTCCAGAGTGTCATTTATACACAATTTTATTTCTTCTTACTTTTTTCACACACGCCTACCACTTACGTACAGCAACTTCACTACATTCATATTTCATAAACTTCATCAGTATTCAGCCAAACCCTCCCCCAAAGTAAGCTGGGTATTTTTAACAGTGTGCTGCTTCTTTCACTGGCTTGAGGATCCTATACTAAGTGGCACCCTTCCTTGCATCCTAGAAGAGTTTATCTATTATGGTCTGTGCATGGAGGCAGAAGCTTCCTAATTGTTTCGGGAAACTTTAAGATGTTCATAATCAAGCCAGGTGCAGCAGTACACACTTGTAGTCTCGGCTACTGAGAAGGCTGAGGCAGGAGAAGCCCTTGAGCCTATCTCTTTAAGAAAAATTTAAAAAAAATTGTTCATCATCAAAAGTAAAACACAGTAACATTGTTAAGGTGATTCTAGGCTGGGAGATTATGAATAAATCCTCTATACCATAGTATTTCCTACTTATTCCCACCCTCTGACTCAGAGTTTCAGAGAAAATATCTGTGGTATAGAAAGTCTACCTGGGGCAGCCTGGAGTCCTCCACCACCTACAAGGGTGTGTGAAACCTGTACTCTCAGCTGTCAGTGCGTGCTGCACAGGGCTCCCCAGAGGACCACCAGGGCTCCAGCTCTGTGGACAAAACAATCACCAGGAAACCACAGCTCCGTGTCATTATTAACGTGCCATACTATGTAATGTGATAAGACAGTCTGTAATAATGACATGTCAGTGAAGGCCATAAAAATATGTTAGGAAAAAAAAACTGTTCTTGCACCAACACAAGGAAATTGTTACCTATAATTCCCTTCAGCATTAGCATGTAAGAGCTGGAGCAAAATGCTGCCCTGCCTAAACTGTGAGCTGTGGTACATTTATTCCTCATCATGCCCTATTCCTCTCTTCCAAGGATTTCTTTAGACAATCTCTTTGATGTCTTTGCTCCAAAAGCAAAAGAAAAATAATAATAATTGGGCTGTCACAAAAGCACAGCAAGACTCCCAAGCTGAATTTCCACCACTACAATATCAAAGATAATCACAAGACAACTGCAGAATATATCATTAAGTCAAGCGGGACAGCTCTGAGAAAGCTAGCTTCTGATGCTGTGGTTCCAGGGATGCTTTCCATATTCGTCCAGTGAAAACAGCCTATGCTTGGAAAGAGGGATTTTTGGGGGGCAATCTAAATGTTCTTTATTGACATTCTTGAAATTATTCCTTCTAACTCTAGAGTATCCTAACTTTCTGGCTTTAAGAGCCTCATGCTAAAGACATCCCTTCAATATATCTATGGAAGAGTTAGGACTACCTGGAGTTTCTATCTACCATTAGATGGGGGGAAACTTACATTATGTTATTATAATACAGTAAATAACTTACTTGAAAATACAATATCCTTCCTGAATATTCAAGAATCACTTCACTGTCAGGCGTGGTGGTTCACACCTGTAATCCTAGCACTTTAGGAGGCCGAAGCGGATGGATTGCCTGAGTTCGGGAGTTGGAAACCAAACTGGGCAACATGCTGAAACCCTGTCTCTACTAAAATACAAAAAAAATTAGCTGGGTGTGGTGGTGCGTGCCTGTAGTCCCAGTTACCCGGGAGGCTGAGGCAAGAGAACTGCTTGAACCCGGGAGGCGGATGTTGCAGTGAGCGGAGATCCTGTCACTGTACTCCAGCCTGTGTGACAGAGTGACACTCTGTCTCAAAAAAATAAAAAATAATAAAAAAAGAATGACTTCACATCCTCTTTTAACTCCAGAAAAAGAATTAAGAAGAGCCTAGGCTCTAGATGAAATTTTCGTATAAAGTAAAAATCTCAACTAGAATCAACTAATTGAATTTCTATTTTGCTACCTGCAACTTAGAGAATAAGGGAGGCAAATAACAAAACATACTGATATGGAGGATTTAACAAAAAAGAAAGAAAGAAAACAATTTCCAGGCTGGGATCAAGATAGATTTAGTCCAATCTCTGACACTGTGTCCATTTACAGTTCTATAATGTACAATTGGAATTCATACTCAGAACAGTGACCTTGTGGCACCATAAGATTCTCAAACATCCAAGAAAGATTCAATTACATTCTCAATGTTCTTTCTAGAGTAGGAAAGGGACTAGTACATTTAGAAAACTTATTCAAGAAGGAAAGGACAAAAATTTTTTGGGCTAATCTACTGTTAAGTCACAAAAACCAATTCATCAGTAATGTCCTCACACCCTTAAGAGAAAAATCACGGTTTATTGTGTATTAATCAACGCTTGAATACTGCTTATCAGGCTTTTTTTCTTTGAAGCATTAATTTTAAAATGATACAATTTTATTTTAATATACAGTGTAAAAAGATGGGTGAAAAAATTAACAGCTCACTTCTAAATCAACACTTCCTATATGAATTAGAAAAAAAAAACACTAAAATATGACAGAAGAGAGAAGGAGAGGCACAGAGAGTATTATTCCTAAATTCTGAGCAAAAAAGACAATCTTCATATTCAGAAAACTATATCAAATTCTGGATGAGTATTCACTCCAAAACCTGAAGGCCTTTCAAAAATATTTGCCTTGTTCCTGCACAATGTATCACTCATCTGGGAGGAATCGGCCAGGAATCTGGGAGGGAGTAGATGAGGTCTACCCCAAAGTCCCTATAAACTGGCTTGTGGAAGACAGTAAGTGTGAACAGCCAGATATGTCATAATAGAAGAGGTGTGTTTCCTACAGTTTTTTAAATTTGTTTTTGCACACATGGCAATGACATTACAGTTCTTTCCCCAGACACCTGGGAAACATAGTTATGCATTTTGCTTCCACAGAAGTATAAACTAAGAAGCTCAATTCATCAAGTTGCCTGGAAAGATGAAGGGGAAAGGAAGAGTAAGTGACATATACTTTAAGAGACCATACCACATGAACCTCTAATAACCTCCAACTCTATCTTTCCTTCCAACATCATACCACAAGCTCCTAAATGCAAACACGGAGAAGCTGGAGGAAAACACGTATCTTCATTCAGAAGTGACAGGTCCAAGGAAAAGAACCCATGGGCCTATCTCACTCCAATTCCAAACATTAGCTCTGGAGAGAGGGCAGTTTGCTTCCAAAAGTGATTCAGCTGTTACCAAAAATCCTCTGAACATTCTCATCCGGAGGTGAACTATTACAATTAACATTCTCACATTGCTCTGTCTCACATTCTCGAGTCTACTGTGGAACCAGGAGTGTGTGCTACAGTCTCCACCTCTGCTGCCTTGAAAACAAGCTGAAGAGTCTCACCATTAGGGGCTTCAACGCAGGCTCCGTACTTCAGTTTCAGAAATAGAGGAGTTTTCTAATGCCAAGGGCTCCTCACAATGCCAGTAGGTACTGGAAAATTCCAGCAGGTGACTCACATTAAGAGAGTCTCCTATAGATGTTTTGAGCCACTCAGGACTTGAATTCTAAATTAATAATACAATTCTTTTTTAAGAAATAAGGGGGAAGAAACAGAAAAGGTTATCATAACTATCATCAAATGCATTTTCTAAAATTATTCTATTACATTTTTAAAGGGTATTATTATAAATGTTTTTATGAGCAATTTACCGGAAAATTAAAGTCCTTTAGTTTAAAAAAATAATTATGTTATCCCCCTGGCAAAGGATTTTCTCCCAGCTAGTAGCTCTTTCAAACTATGGGGCATCATTTGTTCACTGTGGCGAGCTGGGTCCCTGAGTGGAAAGTTGATCTGAGAATCAATCTTTAGAAGGGGCGCTAAATTGCTAGGTAAGAGCACCTACTAGAAAGTGAATCAGCCAAAACCAAAGGGGACAAGAGAGGCCACGTACTTTCAAAGTCAAAGACTTACGTGGTTGCAGAAGTCCTCAGGGCTACACATAAACTACAGGCCCTCTTAAAGGATTTTAAGTCAATCTAAGCTGAGCTTCCAGGGTGTTCGATCTCAACCCAACTGAGCTTTTCACTGTTAATCCCATCTTTCGGTTTTGATTTTTCCCTTAGGTCTGCCGGCCCTAAAAGCCTTCACCTTCAGCACTGGTGTTCCAAACCAACTGTGTGGTCCACAGCCGTGTGTGGATAACTAGAGTGGAGTAAAATATGTAAGCTGCCGGCATGCACATATAATAAAGAGATTCTGAAAAAGGGTTTTTAACAACAGTTATATCACGACGCTCATGGCTCCCTGAAGTCCCTGAAAGCCTTGTTAAATTAAAGATTTGCTGTGGTTTTTTCCCGCTTCGTTCCTACTTCCCATGTTGCTTCCTGCCTTTCTTTTTTCTCTTTCATTGTGTTGGAAAGATGGAACTGAATGACACTGGCCATCATTAATACCACCTAGAAAATGGAAGAGTTTCATTAAAAGTGCTAACATTCCCAGCCCAGTTTTATGGACAGGGGAAGGTCGTCTTTCAGATTACAAAGTCACACATCTGATTTTGTAAGCTCTGGCAATAAAGGTACACAGTGCATTCACACTTGGATTCCCAAGAGGGAGGAATTCAACAGCAGCCTCAAGTCTACCTTGGTAGTGTCTCATGAGGTCACTGCAATGTCATGATAATCCAGACCACAATTTCTGTGGACTTCAAACACCGACTGGCTAGAAGCTAAACCTGCTACCTTTTGGAAAGCATCTCCCAAATCAGAAGGCTTTCCATTTCACCCAATGCCAAGAACTCCACTCCACCCTCCTGGAGGTTGAAAATGCTAATTATCAGGTGATGATGTTTGCTTTTCCTTTCTAGTCGTGTGCCTTTATGTTTTAAGTATTTAAAAGGCGTAATCACCTAGTGTGTAGGTTAATTTCTTTCCGATATTGTAATTTATGCAACATTAATACTGGATGCCAGCTCCAATTTTCTTACTGCTTACACTCTGGGAGCCGACTTGCATATTCTGCCAACTCCATTACATCATCTGAAAACCCAAACATTTCCCATTTTCAAATCACTCTCAACTACCAGGCATACTTACACATTCTCTCTTTTTCTCCCTAGCTCACACACACAAAGATTGGTACCCCTGAGGAGCAGATGCTACATCTGAGGTTAAAGTCTGCAAATGCACATAATTTCTGGAAGCTATTACTACTGCTGTGTTAGCTAAAGGATGCCTCCATCTCTGACCTTCCTTTTTCCATTCAGACTGTTATATAACCTAGTGCCTGCGTGCAGAATGTGAGTTGAGTGTTTGGGCCTTACCACCCCCCTCCCATTAAATCTTCCAGGAGGGATAGACAGGGGCTGTTTCAAAAAATGAGTTTTGGGGGGGGCAGAGGGTGGGGGTGAAGGGGATATGGGTCAGCAGGTCAGCTGTGCAAGATGTATCCCACTCCTACTATGCCCCTCTCCCTTTTGGCTGAGCCTAGGGGGCTGGTGGCTCTGAATGCCCCAGCGTTACATAATTTGCAAGAACAGCAAGTTACGGATTTGCTAGTCGGTTCTGCAGCCTGCCACCCTGATCGCTTGCAAGAACACCTTCTGGCAAGAATGACACCTGAAGATGTTAATAACACACAGGGTGGGGAGTGGGGGTCAAAAAGGAGAAGGGTGGCAGCACAAACCAAAAATTAGTGCGGCTTCCTAAATAGTATGTCCCCCCCACTCCAAAAAAACAGCCCCAGAAACACATGAAGGGGATTTTCTCCAGTGTTTCTGATTAACCCTGTTACATAACCCGCTCGCATTCCAAATCCACCGTCTCAGGGTCTAAATATACTCTTTGCAGCCAAAAGCTCCCCGCACACAAACTCACCGAGCTTAAAGGCAGGTCCGGACCCCCAGCCCTCACCCCCTTCCCTTTCGTCCCAGCCCTCGCTGCCCCCCTCCCGCTGAAACGGCAGTTCGGCGTGGTCACTCTTTGGAAATCGCCTTTAATTAAATGTTTTTCGCGTGTGTCATCCTGATGGCTTTTACTGTACTCGAATTCCGTGAATGGGAAAGCGCCTGGACAGGGGGTGTGGCTAAGGTGGGGGGGGGGATACTGTAAAACAGCCAGCACATGATCAGCCATATTCCTACCTCCAACTATAACATCGAAAGGAAGGGAGCAGCTCCCGGGCCCCCATTCGCCTCTACCCAGCCCTCCCCAACCACTGCCGAAGCCGATTGCAAGAGGAGGGGGCGCGCTGGGCCGGTGCCCAAGCTGGGGCTGGAGAAATCCTCTCCGTCCCCAGCTCGCGCGAGCCGCTTCCTCCGGAGTGACAGGCGTGATTTATACATTATTTACAACAGTAATTAAAGCTGTAGCTTCCTCCTGTTCTTTGCAAACTCCAGGCGCATTCAAATAAATAATCCCCTACTCCCGAGAAAAATCCACATCAGGTTCCAACACCTTTAATAAAGAGCGAGCTTTCCTCAACAGCTTACTTTAGGAAAGGAGGGAGCAACTGAGCCCCCCCATCCCCCCCACCACACGCACACACAGACCAAACACCAAAATGAAGAGTAAAAATCGCCAGGGGAGGAGGAAACATCGCTTGCACTGTCCAACCAGCATGCAACTAGCAGTGACCATCCCCAGGTTCCTGCAGGAACGCTTGGAACCTCCAAGAGGGAAGGATTCCCAGAGCAGAAATAAGTTTGGGTGCTTGCTTGCTTTTGTAGACGCTCCCTCCGAATGCGCGTGGAGCGCCCCACAGGACCGCCGCCCTCGGCGTGCTGGCGCGCACACGCCCCCCGCCAGCCTGGGCGCCGGGCTCCGAACCCCCGGTCTGCAAACTTGAGCATCTCCCCTCGCCGCGCCCGCCAGACAACTTGGCCAGCAGCTCCAGCGCCCGCACCCCTCTTCCTCTAGCCCTTCCTTCAAATCTCAAACGCACCGCCGTGCTCCAGAGAAGGTGTCCACATCGCCCCAGACCCCGGAGCGCCCCCCTCCACCCCCTGGGCTTCCCAGGTGGCTCACTCTTCCCGCCCCCCGCCCAGACCTGAGAGGGACCGAAAACACACCCCCGACTCCCGGGGCCGAAACTGTCAAGAGGAGAAAAGGTAAAGCAGGAGGAGGGTGGCCATAACAGATTTTTTTTTTTTTTTGCCCCTTCTTAAAAGGACACTGCCGCTTTAAAAGTTTCTTTCCCGGCCCCCCATTCCCCGCTTCTCCGTATTTTGGGGGAGCGTATTTAATTAAGGCAACGCAGCTTTCCTCCTATGTTTGCAGAAAAATCAAAGCTGGGGGTGGGGGCGGTGAGCCGGCCGGCTGTCAACCTTCCCGCCGCCTCCCCCGCCCCCCTCTGCTCCCGCAAGCCGAGAACGGGCTGCAAAAGTTTGCAACATTTCTGGGGGGCGGAGGGGGGAGGGGAGGGGGATCCTCTGGGCTCGGGGCGCCGCCGCAGGCTCGCGCGCGGCCGCCGGACCCCGCGTCCCGAGCGCCCGCGCCCGGCTGCCCCCCGCTCCGCGCCCGGGCTCCCGCCGCCCCCTCCCCAGCCCCTCTCCAGCCTCCTACCTCTGCTGGTGCTGGAATAGCTCTGTCTGCGCACCGGGGCTGGCGGCTCGCTCTTGCGGGCGGATTCCTGGTTCAGCGGGGTCTCCCTGGAGCCGGCGGCCGCGTCCGCGCCGCTGCTGCCTGGCTCGCTGGCGGCGGGGTCGGGGGCTGCCGGAGCTGACTCCATGTTTTTTCCCAATGTAGAGATCGCTGGAGATGGCGAGCTCTGAGACTCCCTCTATCTTCTGTTTTCAGAGCAACTCTATGGTACCAAAAAAAAAAAAAAAAAAAAAAAAAAAGGAGAAGGCGACCGGCGAGAGCAAGAGGGAGAGAGCAGGCGGCGGCGGCGGGCGGGCGAGCGAGAGCGCGAGGGAGCGCGCGGAGTGTGTCGGGTGGACGTGTGTGTGCGCCCGAGAGGGGACAGGAGGCGGGTCTGGCCACAGGCAGCGCTAGCGAGAGCTTCTCCAGCCGGCCCCCACACCCACATTCCCCACCCTCCAGACCCCAGACCGAGAGCCACAGACTGGCTGCCAATTTTGGGAGGTGGGGAAAAGAAGGGAGGAGGAAAGCAGAGCCTCCCGCGCCCCAACACTCCCCTCTCCCCAGCTCGGGGACAGAAATTAAAGTCAGTCAGATGATTCTGTGCCTACTTCTGAGACTCTTGGGAACAGAACTCGTCCCCATCCGCTGCCAGCCTGGGAAGAGACAAATCCGATTGTCCACGTTGGGAAATCGCAGGTAGCCCCCAGTCAGCCCTGCCCAGGGCTGAGGAGAAACTAAAAAGGGATTCGAACGGGGCTGGCACGCCAAGGAAGGCAGAGGATGGGGGGACGTGGCACTTTTTACTTTGGGATGGGACAGCCAGTGGGTTTCCAATCTTGGTTAGTTGCGTCTGTGTCTAAAACAAATTTTGTGAGTCTAGAATCGCCATAGACAGTTTCTGGTATGGTTGAAAGAGGTCGCTTTCAGCTCCTTTGCTGTTTGTCCGCGAAGGATCCAGAAACCATTTGGCAGGGGACTTTCTACTGAAGAAAACTTTGGCCTGTTTGGTCGATGACTATCTAAGCTGGATGAAATATGCCACGCTGCATCTAGCTCAAGTGTGACTGCTAATTGTCAATTCCCGCTGGTACTTTTCCTATTAAATGTACGGTCTCATCCATAAAAGGTAGATATACTGGAAAGGCATTACTAATGCCCAGATAACATTCAGATAATTAAGAACTCCTAATAATTCACATTATTGTAGGCATCATTCTACACCCTCCTGCCATTGAAATACACTCATCCCCTAGTAAGTACTTAAAACTCCAGGAAAGCAGAGAATTGCATCATTGTTACCTTGACCCCAAACTCCAGTATGAAGGAACAATACAAATTGAAAGGATGGGAAATATTCCAATGGTAGTAGCTTGATTTCGCTGCCTTCATAATCAATCTACCACTTCCTTTTGCATACGAAGACACTGTGGAAATCAGTCCATGTTTAACATACACCCCACCTTCCTTTCAAAAAGCTCCAAAATTTTGACAATAAATAATATTATTATAGACCAGAAGGTGGCATAAATATATGCGTTTAAGAGCGTTGGGTAGGCTGAGGGAATTGGGGGACATTTTTCTTTTGCTAACTTCCTGGTTTTGAAAAATGCTTTAAAAAAAATAAGGGGAAAAAAACTCAGATAATCGCTTAAGAGGAACCTCCATATACCAAATTTCACACGTGGTTTCTGTTGCTGTTACTGATCTTGATCTTACTTCAAATACACAATGCCCTTTTGCTATGGTCTATGTGTTAATCAGCAAAACCTGTGGTCCACTCTTCAGGGTGATGTAAATGAAATGTGAATAGTCCTGATACCTTAATCCTGTCTCTGCAAGGATCCCTGGCTTTAGCCTGTCTGTTGGCGCCTACAAACAATACACGATTGTCTCCTCCATCCCAAATCAGATGTGTGGGTTTCCCCATACATCAAAGCACAGATTTCCAGAGCAGCCTTCACACCATTTACCATTGGTTAGCCTGTTAGTAATGTTCTTGATGCAATTGACCTGGCTTGTCACACTTGACTTTTCGAAGGAAACAAATATATGAAAGTGTACAGTTTAAGAAACAACTTCCTCTGGGACAGTGAGCATCTGTTGCCTCATGTTTATTTTAGAACACTTTTTAAAATACTTGTCATATTACATGTCACAATAATTCTATCTGGGATGCAAGTGACTTAAAAAGTATCCCTGGTTTCCTTTTAGGTACCAGTAGCAACTTGTTAACATTTTGGTTAAGTCTGTTCCCCTTGGACCTTTAATCAGTTTCTTACTGTGCTCCTTAAACTAAGGTGATATTTAGTCACCCAGAAAAGACCGTCTAGAAAATGGTCTTAATGACTTGAATCAATTAAAATAGACCCTATATTCCCTTCAGAGAAAGATTCCAGCTCCAGTAAGCCACTTCTTGTAACTCCCTAAGACAATTACTGCTTCTGCAATTTAAAACAATTGGGAACTCAAGTGCTTTCCCCAAGGGGAAAAATAAAAGTGAGTTAGATACATTCCTTGACTGTCAATCACTGTTACTAAAGTGTAAATTACCTGGATTGGGGAAGCATGTGAAACCTGAAAAGCACAGTGATTAGATTTATATTTCTTTCCTTCCCTCCTGCTCCCTTCCGGATTGCTAATTAAGGCTTTCCAATTTTCCAAATATTTGGAGAGATAGGAGCCTTCTTTAGACTCTGCTCATTGACAAAGGGCAACAGTGTTTGCTTAAAAATGGTTATTTTACTTTGCACCACTGAGTTCTCTGCAAAAGATTTAGAAAAGCTATGTTTGTGGGAGAGATCAGCCTAAATTCAGTTTTGTTTTATTTTGTTTGCAACTCCTCTTTGCAACACGACTAGGATCCCCCCTACCTCCTTGCCAATCCCAGGCTTCTCTCCTGATGGTAATATTATTTTTCTCCTACTCTAAAGAAATTACTGGGAACCACAAAGTTAACTTTGACGCCTCTCTTTTGCTCCTGCCCATAGCTCTCCACATCCTAGCATACTTGCCAAATGCTATAAATTCTACACTACCTGACATATGCCCCTCCTTTCCGCAGCCATCCATGCAGTTCCAGACATTATTGCTCACCTAAACCATCTCAGCAACCTCTTAAATAACTGGCCTTCAGTCTTATAACCACTCTAATCCATTGCAGATAGTACTGCCAAGTTAATTACCCTGAACTATAGCTCTCATTTCCCACCATGTCACTCCCCTACTTACAAGACTTTAATGGCTCCCCATTGCCCATGCAATTAACCACTAACTAGTCAACTCTGTATTCAAGGTTCTACCTTCCTATCATCCCACTCCTATACCAAGGATGGCAAGTCGATCTTGTCATGGGCTGTGATTGATTTATGCTATCTCCCATGGGTGGAGGATAGGGAGTGTGACACTCCTGACAGGAATTTGCCTTCCATCCTCATGTAATCTGAGTATGTGCAGTACTAAGGCCAGGCCACATGCTGCTGCTTGCTCCCCTTCCTCCTTCTAGTCCATGATACATATATAGTTGCCTCTGCCTCTCTAAAGGCCCTTCCTGCCTCCTCAGTTTACTGAAATCTACCTTCCTTTCAAAGTTCATTCTAAATGACAACTCCTCTGTGGAGCCTTCCCTGATTTACCCCAAACCAAAATATTTGAAGTGTCTAGTGCTTTGCAGCCCTCCTAAGGCATTTGGTATGCTCCATCTACCTTGTATTGGGGTTGCTTGAACATTTGCTTTATCCTCCCAGGTGGAAGACATACTCCTTAAAAACAAGGACTGTGCCTTTGTACAGAGTAGGCATTTATTAGAGTTAGTGGATTTGAGGAATGCAATTGATGAAGTAATCATTAGCATGTCCACAAGGTGATTCCATTACACAACGAGAATGAAAACCTAAGCATTAGAACTTTCAATCACTTGAAATAAACCTTTCCTTCTTGGATAAAAGATTCATTGGCATGTATGTGCTGTTAAAATTTATATATGCAAAAAAAAAACGTTGACATTTATTTTCTTGCATTTCTTGAGAGGTAGAAAAGGGAAATGATGGAAATATATAGTAGAACTTCCTTGGGAGTATGGAGCTTTCTACAACATGCACAAGAACAAAGAAGACAGAAAATTAAAACTGAGTGCCCAAACAAGTTCGCTTTCTTTCAGGAAAGCATCCAGAAGCTGAAGCTGGGCCATGAGCTGGAAATAAAAGAAACACAACTGACAATGCAGGACGGCTCTGGGGCATGGGAGGAGCTCCATCTCGCTGCCTGTTATCAAGGTGTCCCCCAGTGGTGAAGTCCAGGGCAAGAAGGAGCCAGAGAATCAATGATGTAAACCTGAAGGCCTCCTGGAGGGGTAACAGGTGAGCCAGACTTGCCAGACACTAGGAAATTAAAATGAAGACTGAAACATGCAGTGTCCACCCTGAATGATCCACTCCACCCGTGCCCATTTTATAGGTGAGGAAATGAAAATGCAGAGAAGAAAAGTGACTTCCTCAAGGCCACACAACTAATCAGTGCCAAGATGTGACGGCTTTAAACTGCCTGAATTCACCACCCAACTCTGCCATGTGCTGGCAATGTGGTCAAAGGAAAGACACTAACCATTTCTATGCCTACATTTCCTCATCCATAGAGGAACATTGTTGGGGTTAGATGAAATGATACTTCTGAAATATTGACACTCATTATTCTGCTATTATTATTATGCATCTTGCAAGATGTTATAAAATTCTGTATAGAACAGTCCTGTCCAATGCTAGTCATTAGCCAAATGTGTCTATTGAGTTCTTAAAATGTGGTGAGTTCAAATTGAGATGTGTGATAATTGTTAAAATCCACATTGAATTTCAAAGATAGTACAAAAATGTAACATGGCATTAATACTTTTATATAGATTGCATGTCAAAATGATCATGGTTTGGATATATTGGGTTAAGTGAAATATTTAAATTAATTTCATCTCTTTTAACTTTAAAAAAATCTGTCTACTAGAAAATTTAAAATTACTGTGTGGTTGACATTATTATCTATTGGACAGTGCTGGAATGGACCATCTCTGGCTCATAGTAGGTATTTTTACAATTTAATAAGAGGAATTTCTAGGGCTCAGCTGGGGGTCAAGGGGTAGCATCTAGCCAGGAACTGTGCTCTGTGCCTGTAATCCCAGGTGGGATGGGATTCGGGTGGCCAAGGCAGGCAGATTACTTGAGCCCCGGAGTTCGAGACCAGCCCGGGTAACATGGTAAAACCCTGTCTCTACCATACAAAAATTTAGCCCAGTGTGGTGACACACACCTGTAGTCCCAGCTACTAGGGAGGCTAAGGTGGAAGGATCACTAGAGCCTGAGAAGTCAAGGTCGCAGTGAGCCCTCGTGATTGTGCCACTGTATTCAAGCCTGGGCAATGAAGTGAGACCTTGTCTAAAAAAAAACAGCATCTGTCTTGCCATTTCACGACATTTTAATTGTGCTGCTGCTATTTGCAGGGCATTATGCTGGATGCTAAGGAAAACGGAGACAAAAGTATTGTGTCTTGTGGGAAGGGTAAGAGGTGAACATCAAAACTCAGTGGAATTGTTTGCTTCTGTTAAAAACCTTTAAGGATGAGGCAAACACTGCCCAAGAGACCTCATAAAGCAGCTAATAATCTTTCCAGGGCATGAAGCAAGAAAGGCCCTGTCCTGGGCAGCTAATGTTCCTTTTGATAACTTCTAGAACCTGGGCTGAGGAATTTGAGAACAGAAAGGCATTTGACAAGTGGCAAATGCCAGGGGACATGAGGAACAGTTCTTCGGTAGCCCAGTGTTTCCAGCAGCTTCACCTGCATTTCACCTGGGTGAGATGAAGCGATGTTGTATTGGCCTTAGCGTCCTTCATAGAACCAAGACTGAGTTTACTAATATCTCTGGCTGGCTTTGGAAAATGCGAGGGTAAAGAAGGCTAGATTGTAAGCTCCTTGTGGGCAGGAACCTTGTCTCACTTGTTTACCTGTATATCCCCAATGCCAAGCACTGTGTCTAACACATGATAAATGCAATATTTGTTGACAGATGGAGTGAATAATAGGTAGGGTCAAAACAAAAAAAGAAAAAGAAAACTGAATACATCAACAAATAAAGGAGTATGATTTATTGAATATTTACTAAGTTCGAGATACTTTCTTATGCTCACACATATTTTATAGATTAAGTTCTTCCACTTTGCCATCAAGCAATTTACTTATTTTCTTTAAGATTGCATTGTTTCCAACTATAAAATAGACATGATGACTTTTTAAACCACTTACATCACAGCAGTGTTGGTGGGGGCAGATAAGATAACACAGATGAAAATGATCTGGAAAAATACTAGGGTAGTCCACCCAACAGAACCATTTATGTGTTTGATATGATTATCACCCCAATGTGGCTATTGAGTACTTGAGATACAACTAGGATGAGTGAAGAACTGGAATTTTTCCCTTTTAAATAGACCATTTTTAGAGTAGTTTCAGGCTCACAGAAAAAGTGAACAGAAACTAGAGAAATATCCCATATATTGCCTATCCTGACACAGGCACGGGCCCCATCACTGTCAGCATCCCACATCAAAGGGTACATTTGTTACAGTGGACGAAACTACATCATAATCAGTCGAAGTCTGTAGTTTACATTAGATCTCTTTCTCGGTGTCGTTCATTCTCTGGGTTCTGATAAATGTAGAATGACATACATTCACCATCATAGTACCATAGAAGGTAGTTTTACTGCCCTGAAAGTCCTCTGTGCTCAGCCTGTTCCTCTCTCCCTTCCCCCAACCCTGGGCAACCATTGGTCTTTTTACTGTCTCCATAGTTTTGCCTTTTCCAAAATACAATGTAGTTGGAATCATACAGTGTATAGCCTTTTCAGATAGTCTTCTTCACTTAGTAGTGTGCATTTAAGGTTTCTCCATGTCTTTTTATGGCTTGGTAGCTCATTTCCTTTCAGTACTAAATAATATTCCATTATTTGGATGCAGGGGGCAGATAAGATAACATAGATAACATTATTTGGATGTACAGTTTATACAGTCACCTACTGAAGGACATCTTGGTTGCTTCCAAGTTTTGGCAATAATGAATGAAGCTGCTATAAGCATGCATGTGCAGGTTTTTGTTTGAACATAAGTTTTCAACATTTTTGGGTCATTACCAAGGGTCACAATTGTGGGATTGTATATAAGAGTGCGTTCAGTTTTGCAGGAAACAGCCAAACTCTCCTACAAGGTGGCCATACCATTCTTCAGTTCCACTAGCAATGAATGAGATTTCCTATTGCTCCACATCTTCACCAGCATTTAGTGTTGTCAATGTTCTGGATTTTTGCCATTTGAATATTCATGTGAACAGTATCTCATGGTTGTTTTAGTTTACATTTCCCTAATGATATAAGATATGCAGCATCTTAAATATGCTTATTTGCCATCTGTATATCTTCTTTGGTGAGGTGTTCAAGTCTTTGGCCTTTTGATTTATGGGGTTGTTTGTTTTCTTATTGTTGAGTTTTAAGAGTTCTTCAGCTGTTTTGGAGAACAGTCATTATCAGATGTGTCTTTCTAAATATTTTCTCCCAGTCAGTGGCTGGGCTCTCACTCTCCCGACACTGTCTTTCATAGAGCAGAAGTTTTTTAATTTCAATGAAGACAAGCTTACCAATTATTTCTTTCATTGATTGTGCCTTTGGTGTATGTATGTGAAGGCATCTAGATTTTCTCCTGTGCTGTCTTTTAAGAGTTTAATAATTTTGCATTTTACGTTTAAGTATAGAATCCATTTTGAGTTAATTTTCATGAAAGGTATAAGGTCTGTGTCTAGATGCACTGTTTTGCATTGGGATATCCAGTTGTTCCAGGATGATTTGTTGAAATGACTGTCTTTTCCTCAACGTATTGCCTTTGCTCTTTTGTCAAAGATCTGTTGACTCTATTTATGTGTATCCATTTTGGAGCTGTCTGTTCTGGTTCCATCTATCTATTTGTCTCTTCTTTTAGAAACACCATACTGTCTTGATTAGTATAGCTTGGAACTGGATTTTGAATTTAATTTAACTTCAATTAACTTAACATTAAATTGCCACACGTGGCCACTGGTCACTGCATTTGACAATGCCGACTGTTAATTTTAAGTTTTACTCTTTTGATTTTCCAAGCTCGTCTTCACATGAATACTCATTCATAGATTTTAGGGTCTATAAATATTTATTTTGTATCTGCTATGTAAAAGACCTGTAGATTCTAAGATGTATCAGATAGATTGTACATCCTTTATGAGAAGCTAAGACAAGCTCATAAGCAGCTGTACTTTAAGATACGAAGTATCAAAGGCCATAGAATGGATTCAGGGTCTCAGAAGTAGAAGCCAATATTTCTTTTTGGAGAAATCAAAGAAAGCTTCCTTGAAAAGGAGGCATTTCATGAGTTGCTGGATTGAGGACTAATGATACAAATTTGGGAAGTGGTTACGGCAGGAGATGAACTTTTTGTAAAGAGAGTTGAGGTTGCTGACTCCATCTGTATTCTCCAGGTGGACCTATTCTTAGTGTTATACACAAACACATTTTTGTTAAGGAAATACCTAAGAATCTTCCCTGTCAAGGCAACATGCCAGATAAAATCTATCTCACACCTACATAATTTTTCACCTTATACTGATGGTTTTCAAAGTGTGGTTTGCAGACCAGCAGTATCAGCATCACCTGGTGGACTGACTAGAGATGCAGATTCTCAGGCCACGGCTAGACTTAGCTGAGTCAAAAACTCTGGGGGTGGGGTCCAGCAATCTGTGCTGTCACGAGTCATCCTGGTGATTCTGATGCATCCTCAAGTTTGAGAATAACTGTCCTACATTCAAGACCACCTGATTAATAAATGCACTTGCATGAATGCCATAAATCCTAAAAGAGGGCTCTTCTTCTGAGAGATGAGACCTGTGCTTCTGTGGGCCTAACAGTCTTTTGACTTATGATTGCAGTACTATCAGAAAATTCCCAGCACCATGTAAGGAACCCTATCATAACTAAGGCTATGTATGTCTGATCATTTTGATAGTAGTTATATAGAGAAGGCTTTTTCTCTGTTCTTCCACAGAAACTTGGAGAGAGCTTAAATTCGAAAATTAAAAAAAAAATGGAAAGGAAAAGGAAAAAAAAGCTGTCAAACTAGCCTGGGGCACTGATGATTCAGAATGCCAGTTCTGCCCTGGTGAAGACAGATATTTAGATGGAGGCCCTGTGTGAAACTGAGTAAGAAATCAGCAGGAAATATTTTCTGCTTAACAGATCAGAAGGGTGACAAAGACAGTAGCACTGTTCCAAAAGCTACGTCATGGTAGGCATGATGGGTCAAACCTTCCTTTAAAAAGGGTTCAAAGTTGTCTCTTTCTCTCATGCAAGAAGAAATGTTCAATTATCCAAAATGTTGGTCATCTCACTAAATAATCTTTTTCTTATTTTAGTGATGTCAGTTACCTCTTACACTAAAATGCTGCCTAGCAAACGACTCCCAAACTCAGGGGCTTACAGCAATAACACTTCCTTCTCATTCTTATGTCTATGGGCAGGCTAGGGTTCAGCTAGGTTTGGCTCCAGGCTGGTAATTGGGTTTAGTTCTGCTGTGTGTGTGTCTCTTCCTAGGACAGTGGTTGACTGAAGCATGCTCTTCTCCTGGCAAAAAGCAGGTGCACATAAGAGTAAGCCCCTCCTCCAAGCAGATGTCAAATCTCATCACATTTACAAACACTTGATTGGCCGAAACAAACCATATGGCCAAATCCACAAGTCAAAAGGTGGGGAAATATCTTCTGCCCACCAAGACATTATGGCAAGGGTGTGACTGGGTAGCTCTGCTACAGGAGAGTGAACAGTTGAGGCCATTCAGTCACTCAGGTTGGCTTATCTCTAAATCAGAGGTTCTCAAGCTTGGCTGCACATAGTAATCACTTGGGGAGCTTTACAGAGTTTTGATGCCTGGGTCCCACCTCCAGAGATTTTGGCTTAATTGGTTTGGGGTGTAGCCCAGGCTGAGAGTAATAAAAGCTCCCCAGGTAATTCAAATAAGCAGCCAAGTCTGAGAACCACTGGTGTTAAACCAAATGCTATTGATTAAACAAATGTAATTCTGACTACTGCTTTGGGGAGGACCCTTTCCCATTCATTTTGGGAACTCCCCCATCTTTTAAAACCTTTTAGAATTAAAGCACATTACTGCACCAGATGCAATTTCAGTTCCCTCCAGTGAGCAGCCTCGGGTCAGATTCATAAAAAGGTATCATCAGAGATTTTCTTAGCATTGAATTCTAATGAATTGCTGGTGATTCTGTTTGTTACTTATCTATCGTTAAAGTGAAAACACTGGTGTGGGTGCTAATTGCTGTCTACTTTTCCGAAGAAGCCTGGTACAGGAGTGGAGCATCTTGCTGTATCATTAGAAATTAGGATCTACCTTCTCAGGGCATAGGACATTTGCTCAGATAATGTACATTTTATTTTGCTTTTCATTTATTTCTGTATTTTCTATATGTAAATACGTTGAGAAAGATTTCCTTTTTCAGGTGACTTCTGGCATTCAAAATTCTATAAACCCATGGAAGTTGTAAAGGAGCTTAGAAGGATTTTGAGGACCTTATGGAAATCTCTTCTAAGGCTTTGTTTATTTTACTTTATTTTATTTTTGCCATACATTTTGGAAAACGGATGCATGGAGCTGATCACAACTGGCACCCTCCTCATTTATAAGCCATGTTTCTTCCCATAGGACATTCTGCCACTTAAGGGTCTCTGTATTTTTAGTCTTAAAAAGTTTCATGTCATTTATTCCATCACTAATTTTATTTCACAGTTTTTAGTTTGGGATATTTTTCAGCCTCTTTATGACACCGTAAAAATAAAAATATTGCATCATACCCGTTTTCTGACTTTTATTCTGTGTGTAAGGAAAATAATATTTTAAGGACCAATCTATATTTTAGAAAATCCTTCATATCTTTCGGGGATCTTCTAGATACAGCGATCAAGCAAAACATCCTCCCACAATTTCCTAATATGTTGTCTGGCTCATAGAGAGCTCATTTGTTGGATAAAGAAGAAGATAAATCATCAGTCTGCATATTATTTCACCCCTCATTTGATTGCTGGCTGTCAGGATGCTTGAGATTTTGAATAACCAATCAAATTATTAATTTTTGGATGAAATTCCATAATGCTTTGGCTAATCATTGATGCATATGCAGATTAGGGAGAGCTCTGTGTAGAGCAACAAAAATGTCAGTGTCTAAGAAGGAGAGAAAAAGATACATCTGCCCTGCACATGAGTCACTGGGAACATATTGGATACATTTATCAGAGTAGGAAGCACTATAGAGTCAAGAACGTTTCACTTTGACACTCACTTCACATCCAAAATTAGATCCACAAATATTTTTGTCCTGGGGACATGTTGTCATAATAAAGAAAATAAAGCCCTGGGACTACACAGCTGTTACCCTTCATTCACATTTATTCCTTGATGACATGCCCCACCAAAGAATACATCATCAGGCACCAACCACCTTTTATTGCAGGGGGCTGAAAGAGGTGTCCTAGAACTGCTGCCAAAAACCTGTGTGACTTTGGAGAAGTTGCCACACATCTCTGGGTTGCAACTTTTTTTTTGTTTTTCATCTGATGTATTAAATGGTTTCCAACCGCCGGGCCCCCCCCCACCCCCCGGCAATTTCTTGTAATTGCCTAAAGAATAATACTTGGCACTACAAAAGACGCAGTGTTGGAGGGAGCTGTGTTTCAAGAGATGGATAAAAGCAGATGTTCAATATGGAAGATGTTATGGGTAGCATGTTCTGGTGTTCAGGACATTCATTAAACCAATACATAACACTAGACACTCGGAGAATAGGCAGGGTCTTTAAGTGACAGCAGGAAACCAGTGAAGTCAGTGAGGACTTGGCCAGAGTCACTCACAGAATTGGTAACTGAATGAAAGAAGGCACCGGAACTCCCGGCTCCCCATTAGTGCCCTTTTCTCTGCCCCAGGCTGCTTCTCTGGCCCAAGTTCAGCAACCTCGAGATTCGCTGGCAGCTCTCACTGTTTGGCTGGTGAAAGGGCACTTTAAATTACCCTTTGTTTTAGTGTGAGCAAAGGGATCTTTGAGGGCAGACACAGCCTACCAGATTGGAGACAAAATCATTCCATTGAATGTGGACCGAAGTATGGCCAAGCTTTTAAGTTCATTGTCAGTTACACTGGAACCAAATGATCGTACAAGATCAGCAATCAGTCCTGGTCTTAACCAAGTGTTCAGGCTGGATTTGAGTCAATTTGCTTGTACTGCCTTGATCTCTTTGAGCAAATGGTGCCACTATTCTATCTCAGGGGTGCCCCAACACTGCCTCCAGAGGAGATGTGGTTAAGGCTTGGAACCCCTGCCTTTGCACTTGGGTGTGGGCCTCAGGGGGAAATATCAGCATGTCTTCAAACATACTAGGGCTGTTACTTGCATTATCACATGGAATCCTCAGTGCCAGGGACTGAGTGGTGGAATCCTTGCTTGGCAAAGAAACAACCCAGATGTTTTAAGGGGTTTGACCAAAGCTCTGTGGTTAATATTCGGCAAATGTAGGCTGTCAACCTAGGTCTATCTAGTTCCAGTGCCCATGTTCTTTCCACAACACATTTTCTCTCTAATGCAAAAATAATAAAATGAAAAAATAAAAGATTAGGCTGAAATCTCAGGCTAGGGAAAAGGAAAAGGAGGGGAAAAAAAGAGATGAGTTAGTGAAAATAAATAAGAAGTTAAAAACCAGGGTCCAAATTCTAGCTCTTTCTTCTTGATTATCATCCCATCCTCTTCAGCACATATTAGATATTGCTACACAACTAATGGCCATTGAGCACTCACCCTTAAAATGCTTTAAACTCATTTCCTGTGATTTAAAACTATTTCCTACATGGCAATGCAGTGAGGCAGCTACTGCCATCACTTGTGGTGCGGTCGAGGAAACTGAAACACAGAGAGAAGATAAGCAGCATGACCAAAATTATGCAACTCATGGTGGCAGAGCTGATGTATGCCATCACCTCCTCCCCATTTCAAACTGACACCAGGATTGCCCTTGACCACTCAATGCACCTGCCAAATTGTTTAGAGTTCCCAGATAAATCACTTTCCTTCCCTGGACATCAGCTTCCTTGTCAATCACATGAGGAGGCTATGTTAGATCTATAAGGTCCTTGCCAAAACTAATGTTTGTTAAATTTGTGTAGGACAGAAAGACTAAGAAAGACACATGATTAGGAAGAAACTAGAGTAAGAAGAGAAGGAGGAAGAACAGGAAAATCCTGGCCAGCAGAATTTTCTCAAAGCAAAGGGCCCTGGCTTTTCAGTGTTTTGAGAGATCTCAGAGAGTCAGAAATTCAAGTACTGTGTTCTAGGGACAGAAAAACCCGAAATCAAGTTTAGGTTTTGCTCCAATCAGCTCTGTGACATCAGTTGAGCCATTGCTTTTCCTGGGTCTTAGATCCGTTACTAAGATAATGGCCTCAGTCAGCACAAAGTCCCTTTCTGTTCTTATAGACAATGATTCTGTGGAGTATAAGTACTTCCCCCATGGAACCCTCAAGTGTTTATAGTAAGGGCTTTTCTGGGTTAAGGCACAGAAGACTATCACTAAACTGTGACTTTCATGCAAGAGGAAGTATATTAAATCTATATATATATATATATATATATATATATCATTAACCCCTCACTAGTCATTTGTTTTGCTTATTCATATGATTATATCATCATTTCCTCCACTGACAATCTTTTTTTTAGGGCATTATAAAGTAAAAGCAATACTGATTACCATTTATTGTGGGGCAAGTAAGTGCAAGGCATTTTACCAGCTGATGAAGATGAAACTATGACAGCCCAGAGTCTCAGCTCAAGACGCTAGTTGAGAAAGCAGTGGTGGGAGTGAGGTGGGAATGTGATATGAGGTATGCATGAGAATTCATGTATTCGTTTGGCCCCATTCATCAGCCATCATCCATTAGCAAGTTATGCCATACAAAGAGCAAGGGTTTAGAATTTCAGGACATGTGTTCAGATGGCAAGCTCTTTTACCCTGACAAGTTTTTCTCCATACGGAACTGTAACAAGTTGTGTTCCATTTCAAGAAACAAAAAAACTCAAATCAAAATGTCATAAGCAAGAAGGAAAATATGTCGTAATGTAAGAGATACTATGTTAAAATGGGCTTGGATTTGGCTAATTTTGTAGCTCAGTGATATCCACAAGGGTTTTTCCATCTCTGTTTTCTGCAGCTTCTCAATGTCAGCTGAATCCCTCAAGCTGACAAAATAGCTGCCGTTGCTCTAGGTATTGTGTCTGGCAGAAGAACAGCGTGATCTTGTCCTTGCGTTCTTTTTTTTTTTTTTTTTTTTTTAAGTTTTAAGAAGAGATGAGATGATTCCCAGAAGCCCCTCAACAGACTTTCAGTCTTGTCTGTTGGCAAGAAGTTATTCACAAGCCTACTCCTAAACCAGCCTCTTAAAAAGGAATTAGGAGGACCAGAATTGGCTTAGGCTAATGGAGATTTATTCCTAAATTGTTGGAAGGTCACCTTTGCTGGAGGAGTGGGTGCCCGAAAACAAATAAGTCCTCTTAGTAAACCAGGACCTTCAGTTCCTCAGTTGAAAGGGAAATAGCCTTCCTCTTTTGCAAGACTGTTGCATTAAAATCATGTAGCAACATTTTAAACATTTTAAAGCACCCACAGATATAAGGTACTATTATCCCTCTACTATAAAGCGGAGATTCTCAAATTGAGTGAGGGTCAGAGTCTCTTACATGGCTTGTTAAAACAGATTTCTGGGCCCAAGAGTTTCTCATTCAGAATGTCTGGGTGAAGTCTGAGAATTTCTTTGTCCAACAAGTTCCCAGGGGCTGCTGCTCATGGTGGTTTAGGATCACACTTTGAGAATTCATGTTCTAGACTATGAACTTCTTGTGCATAAGGACCATCTTAATTCTGTTGATATCTCCAGTACTTCAGTGCCTGGTACGCACAGCAGATAGTGAATTATTCTGTGCTCAGCACATTATTAATTACTTTACATGGATTACTTCCTTTAATTCTTACTGTAACAACATGAAGGAGGTACCATTATTACAGATGGGCAAAGTGAGGCATAGATGCAGAAGACTAGTAAATGTGGAGCCAAGATTTGAACTCAGATACATGTCATTCAAGATCCTGTGCAATTAAGTAAAACTTTCTTCTGAATAGAAGTGGTTGCTGATTATTGAATGAATGGATATAAGATTCTAAAGGAAGGACAAATAACAGTTGTATGCCGATGAGATATAAAAGACAAGGCAGAGCTAAAGCATGGGCCAAGTCCCTGGGAATGTAGTCCAGGAAAAGCCATTGACATTTGGGATCCTGGGCAGAAAAGTAGCAGGCAGCACAGCAGGCCCCCTAGAGAGGGAAGATCCCCAGAGAGGTGACTCTAACCAGCGGGAAACAGCTTACACACAGGAACTCCAGTTCACCTCCCTTACTCATTGGCCTCGGCTTATGTTTCACTGACACAGCAGCCCTGCACGAGGTGTGATGAGAACGTAAGAGCACCAGGAGGCTTCACTCTCCCCATTTTCCACCCACAGCTGTCCATGCATTGCAGGGATAATTCTGAGCATGCATCCCTTGATGTGAAGGAAGCCTCTTTACAGATGTGCACTCACGTTCTAAGTCACCAGGGTACCATTTGGTAAATTGCTACTGCAAAGCAGCGAATGGTACCCTGGTGGCCTCACAGACTGACTGTATCCCTAAAAGTGTTTAATTTATCTCTGGGGGGAATTTACACCCTGGGAAAATCTGCTTAAATGTATAAATGAATCTTCTAACCAGCCAAGATTGAAGATATCATCAAATCATAAAGCCAGAAGGCACTCCCTGAAAGCAACAGTTTCATTCACCTCCCGGCACACAATCATTACACAGTCTCAGGCAGGTGGATGTCCCTGATGATTTCAGGAGAGCAGAAGAAAGAGGTTCCAGGATGTCATTCCACCTCTCTGACCCTCAGAATATTTTTGTTCACCTCACTTAAATGCCTTCAGCAGTAGCATGGGCTCCTTTCAGTCTTCTCAGACCCCAGTGGAGATGGAGGATGGAAGGTCAGCAGCGCCCTCTGAGTAAGAACTTTCTTAAGCATGGTAACAGCCAGTAAACTTCTAGTGGGTCTAAACCTTTTAGGGTTAATCCCCAGTTTAATGACTATTCTTCTCATTCCTTGATGTAAAATTAAAATGTCAAGACTCACTCTCTCACTGGACAATTTCAACAGTGTCTCAATCAGGATACACGACGTCACACGGTGGTAGCCACCAACCACCATCTCTTCCTAGCTTATAGCCACCAAGGTTTGTGTCTTGCTCACACCCGTGTTCACTGCAGGTCAGCAGTGTGGGCTCTGCTCTTCACAGTCATATTTGAAACACTATTGGCCACTGGACCAGCGGGAAACCATGCATGGACTCTTGCAATTTTTGCCTGGAGGTGACACTTGTCACTTTTATTCACATTGCATGAGCCAAAGCAAGTCATGTGGGCTCACCTAACTCAAGAAGGCAGGAAAGGGAAATCCTAACATGTTTGCAGAAGGGAGCATGGGAAATACTTGGTAAATCAGCACTAATGACAATCACAAGGAACATCCCTGTGTGGGAACTTCTTTGAAAAGGTATTTTTCATCACATACCTGGAAATACCTGGAAAAAGGTTCAGTGAAGTTGTGAATATGTATATGCAACAGGAAAATGAATCTACAGTTCTGTGTTTTTGCCAGTATGTGCACTTTTGGGGGAACTATGTCTATTTCAAAAAATTATTTCCATCTCATGTAGTAGTAGCACATTCAAGGGGCAGTAGAGGAGGAGAGAGATGTAAATTCAAATGAGCTAGTATCTGATTCTATACTAGACATTGAGAGTAAAAAATGAATCAAGAAACTGTTCCTAGTCCTAAAGAGCATAGAGTCTGTGAAGGAGATAGTCAAATTAATACTGAAATTCACTGTAATGCATTAAACCATAATGGGTAAATGTACGAGTTTTGGGATCCCAAAAACCTGAATAGGCATCTCAGGTTCTAGCTACTCAAGTGTCCTCCTCACAGATTGTCCATAATCATAGTGGCCTCCTTCAGACGCCTTCTGAGAATTAAAGTAGGCAATCTATGTAAAACATTTATAGCACACAGGAAATGAAATGCTCAAAAGAACATTTTATTGGAATGAAGATTCAGGCTGTTACAGGAGCACAAAGGGGGCTCAGTCTGGGGCACGAGGGATAGTTTCCTGAAGAAAGTGGCTCCTGTATTGTGTTTTGAAAGGTGAATAGGGTTTAGTTAAGGAAAAAAGGAAGTTGGAGGCCTTCATAGCAGTAGAGATAATACAACCATAGTCCAGAATCTAAATCAGAACCAAGACCTAGCTGGGTTCAAACCCTTGTTTTGCTATTTGTTAGCTATGTGACCATAGGTAAGTGATGTTAACTCTCCAATGCTCCGTTTTCTGACATATTCCTCATGGGGTTGTTATGAGTATTACAGTTCAGGCTAGTATGTGATTAACTGTAGATGCAATAAATAAAGTCTTGAACTTGTTTGAGAATGAGAGCATGAGATGCCAGAGCTGTTTTCTGCACTACATTTTTACCAGTGCCTTGGTTTTATAACAAAGAGCATGAGCTCACTGCCATTATCCCATGCACAGAAAATGTAAGAGAAAAGCAGTTTCATTGGCCGGGGTTGAGGGCAAGAGTGAGGAACAGAGCTTTGTGTTTGTTTTTTGTTACAAGTGGTAGGCTTCTTGTTAGCAAAGGAAGATAATTGACTTATAGTTCCCACTAAACTTAAGAGGCTTCACTTTGTGCCAGATGAAAATTAAATAATTAGCAAGGAATGCTCAATTCCAACATCATCAGCCAACTGTCTGTTTCTCCATAAAGACGGGCCTCCAGGGAATAAAGATGGATGTAACTGCAATTAAATAGGTGCATAAACCTTGCAGAGAGTTGTCACCGCAGTGCCAGAGCTTGGCTGGGATCTATTCTAGAGCACTCATCACCCCCATCCATGGTTTGCTCCAAGGGAAAGTGCATCAAAATGGTGGTGAGCATACCCAGATCTGTCCATTCTTAAAAACTACAAGTCCAATGAAAACGTCATTCTAAAAAGTTGTCCATGAAAGATGGCTGTTTCAGAAAATACAGTTGAGAGGGTCTGATGTTTCTTTTAAGGTTTCAAAGTCATAGGCCCCAACAAAAGATGTGAAATATATATATATATATATATTGCCATACCTGAAATTCTCACAGTCACTACTATCTTGCCTATAAATAGAAATGTATGCCTCCTATGCACACTTACTATTTACTATGTTCTATACTCAGTGTCAAGTTCCATGAATGTAATGTTGAGTAAAACACAAGCCTTCCCTGTGGCTCTACATAATTCAAGATTAGATTCAACTCTATATAAAAGAAATCTAACTCAAAACAATGTTTTAAACTACCTAGAAGTTATTCCTGTTTCTTGGATAAAAGACGAGAAGGAGCATGAAGTTGAGGACTGACATGACAGCTCCATGAAGTCAGGGGCCCTGACTACTCCTGCCTTGCTGGTCTGGTCTCTTTGACATGATACCATGTAGTACAATATGGCTGCTTTAGCTCCAGCCATCACATTCACATCTCGGTAATCGAAAAAGAAGTAAAAGCAAGAATATTATGCTTCTTCCCTTTAAAGACATTTCACAGATACTTCTGAGTTTCAAAGAAAACTAGTAATTACATAGTCTTTATTCTGGGTTGTCATGGACTCAGCTAAGAATTGAGAGTTTTGTTACTTAGGAAGAAGGCAAGAACTGATATTGAAGAACAATTAACAGTTTTGCCACAGGATTAAAAAGCTTACTTGTTTTCTTTTCTGCACTGTCTTTTTTTTAACAAAATCACCGAAGTAGCACCATTCTCCTCCAAGAGGAAGAAAAAGTCCTAGGCACAGTGTGTTACAGGAAAAAGATTGTCTTGATTTTTACTACCTTTCAGATTAATAAGAGCTGAAAGTTTTGTATGACAACCAGAATTGGAAAATATAAAAATATCAGAGGTATTTTAAGGATGTCCCTCTGGGAGATTATTGTTTAACCTCTTGGAGAAAAGTAAGTATAGATGTTTACTTCATGCTGTAAATGAAAACACAATCCATAAAGGTAAAAAATTCAAAATGAAAAACATGAAAGTATTCTATAATTAAATTTAGGGTGTTATATCTTTAATCTAGTGGTGAGAAGGGTAATAAACAGATCACGCACACACACACACACACACACACACACACACACAAATATATACATATAACACCATACACAGAGATGACATTTTAGAAAACATACTCAAAATGGGAGTAATAGCCTTAATATAAGAAAATGATGAAAACTCCAAGTGTAAAAATGACAAAGGCAATTACAAAATAATTATATTTAATTTATGTGAGTTTAAACATAATTTTGGCAAAAACAAATAAAAAAAGGAAAGAAAAATCCCATTGAAAATAATTGTAGTTATTCTGCCTGCTATTCCACTCAATAAGCCTCAACTCCAGATTACCCCTGCAATAAAAGAAGAGGGCCTATCTCTTGTGTCTGTACTTCATGGACAAGGTAAGGGATCTTCAAGAGCCATTTGGACTGTATCTGATCTTTTGCTTTAAGTGCTGTCTTTAAAATCTAAACATCATTTGGAATGCAACATCTCTTTACCCAGAGCTGGTGAGGAATTGGGGAGACGAACTTTCTCACTCACAGCTGGTGGGAAATAGAAGTTGATAGAAGCTTTCTTGATGATAATTTAGCAATGCAATGCGTGAAGTTCAACAGCCTGGGAAGTGTTTGAGAACTGTAGCTTGTTCAACAGGCATGGGGACAGACTGTTGGCAGAGTTGAATAACAACTTAGTGAAGCATTTCAAGAAATTAGGCTTGCTAGTTGGCCACATTTAATCATTTTTGATTATGCATCTCAATAGAGATATGGGTCTATAAACCAGCATTTCTCCAGGGAGTCTTGAGAACCTTGGTGGTCTTTGGTTGTCTTTAAAGTGTTCTTCAGGTCTTCTCATGGTTTCGGAGGGAAATGGCATTCTGTTTATATATGATTGAGATGGGAACTTAATTATGATCTTCTGGAAATCTAGTTAGAGTGCTAATAGCCATTACATTCTTAAATGTTGGTTGTACACTAGTAGAATTGCATTTGTTATTTTGTCTTGATGAATTGCCGATAATCAGTGTACTTAATATTGGTTAAAACTTTTGTATGTCTCTTATGGGTTATCATTTTGTTAAATTTGAATTGATTGTTGTTACTATATTGTTGTATCATATATTCAATGAACTGAAAGGGTCAATAATTCAGAAGTCACTGACTGAAATATGTGAGTAGTGATAACACAATTCAAAATAATGTGTAAAACATGAATTGTGGGCCGCTCCAGGGGACTGCTCCAGTGCAAATTGTGGGCTGCTCTGCAAATTCACATTCAAAAAGATGTGAATCTCTGTGTGCTGGGACACCTGTATTTGCAAGTGTGATGGCTTTTCATACACAGTCAAGAAAGAAAAAAGGGAGTAGGAAGAACTATGATGAATCTGAAAATTAGATTTTATTGAGCCAGTCAGCCATTCATTCTCAATGCTAAGTGTTTTGTCTGATATGAAACTGCCAAATTGTAGCATGAAACCACTGCATTAAAAAAAATTCTCTCTAAACACAGCCACTTCTCTAACAAATAAATTTATATTTTCCATAATAAGCACAAAATAATGTTTTCCAGCATGAAATTGATGAACAGTGTTGCTAAAGGCAAACAAGAGGCCAAAACTACAGAAGCATCCTTCAAAGTCATACTCCTTATAGCATAAAAAGGAATGTCCTCCCGAGAAGCTTAGGAAACGGTCCTCAATATAACAAACATTACACTCAGAGAAAAAGAAGACAAGCTATTGATGAAATTCCTTTATCAAATGAGACAGATGGACATAGCATAACAACAGTGGCTTACAATGTGGGAGAGCAATTACTCTCCCATATACAGGCTCACAGTTGGAAAAAAACCAATGATACAGAGTGCACAAATCAGGTCCTGGAATATTATGGTACTTGTATGAGGCAGAAGTGATGACTGGCTTTTGTTTTGATGATCACAGAAAAACATTAATGTACAGGAATTTAGGTAATGGCATTTTGTGAACTAAGATAAAACTGAAAAAGACATGTTGTAGTACATACTGATGGAACACCAGGCAGGTATTCACCAAGAAAAGGAATTTCCACATACACACAAAGATGTCTTATCTGAACAACAATCAAAAAGGGCACTTGGGAGTGAGCCATGTTGCTTCTGGTCATGACTTAGTGCTGAAGAAAATATTGACCTCTGTGAATATAAGCAAATTATACCATATGTGTATTTTTTCACTTTGCTATGCTAACAAGGCAGCAAGGTACAAGAATTCTTGTATACACTAGTATATGCTTCCTCTGGGAGAGAAGGTACGCACCAAAGTTTTTGAAGACCAGGGGTATAACTTAAAATATTCAAAGCTATGTTAGAAAAGAACAGTGCAGTCAGAATACTTATTCTACCTGACTTTGAAGCTTACAATAAAGCTTCAGCCATCAAGACAGTGTGGTGCTGGTGTAAGAAACAAATAGATCAGTAGGACAGACTAGAAAGCTCGGAAATAGACCCAAATTTATGCCTTCAATTAATTGTTTAATTTAATTGTATTGTAATAAAAAGTCTCATGATATAAAAGTCACTATTATAAAGTGTACAGTTTTATAAAAGATATGGTTTTTGTAGTATACTAGCAACATTGTGCCATCATCACCATTACCTAATTCCAGAACATTAAGAACATTCCAAAATGAAACTCATAACTATTAGCAGTCACTCCCTTACTCCTTCCTCCCCAATCCCCTAGCAACCACTAATCTAGCTTTTAATCTGTATGGATTTGTCTACTCTGCACACTTCATATCAACTAAATCATACAATATGTAGATTTTTGAGTTTGGCTTCTTTTATTAGTGTAATGTTTACAAGGTTCATTCATGTTGTGCATGTATCAGTATTTCTTCTTTCCCTTTTCATGGCTGAATACTATTCCATGGAATGGCTATATTATATGATATTGTTAATCCATTCATCTAGCAATGAACATTTGGGTGGCTTCAATTGTTTCACTATTATGAATAATGATGCTATGAACATTTGTGTACAAGTTCTATGTCAACATATGTTTTCAATTATCTTGGATATATAACTAGTAGAGGAATTTTTAGGTCATATGGTAACCCAATGCTTAACTTTTTGAGGAACTGCCAAACTGTTTTTCACAGTAGCTGCACCATTTTACATTCCCAGTGGCAATGTATGAGCATTCCAATTGCTCCAGATCCTTGCTGATAATTATTATTGGCAATTCCTCAAAGATCTAGAGGCAGAAATAACATTTGACCCAGAGATTCTATTACTGGATATATACCCAAAGAAATATAGATAATTCTATTATAAAGATACATGAACACATATATTTATTGCAGCATTATTCACAATAGCAAAGACATGGAATCAACCCAAATGCCCACCAATGAGAGACTGGATAAAGAAGATGTGGTACATGTACACCATGGAATACTATGCAGCCATAAAAAGGAATGAGATCATGTTCTTTGCAGGGACATGGATGGAGCTGGAAGCTGTTATCCTCAGAAAACTAATTCAGAAGCAGAAAACTAAACACCATGTGTTCTCACTTCCAAGTGGGAGCTGAATGATGAGAACACACGGATACATGGGGGTGAAAAACACACACTGGGGCCTGTTGGGGGCTGCGGTGGAGGTAGGGGTGGGGAGAGGGAGAGCATTAGGAAGAACAGCTAAAGAATGCTGTGCTAATACCTACATGTTGGGTTGATCTGTGCATCAAACCATCAAGGAACATGTTTACCTATGTAACAAACCTGCACATCTGCATATGTACCCTGGAACTTAAAGTAAAATTTGAAGGAAAAAAAATCTCAAGGAAAAAAATATTATTGTTAGGGTAATCCTGGTGGGTGTGAAGTAGTAGTATAGTTTTAATACCCATTTCCCTAATGGCTAATGATGTTTGAGCATCTTTTCATCTGCCTATTGGTGATGTTTGCTGATCCATTCAAAGAGCTAGCTTTTGGTTTTATTGATTTTCTCTATTGTTTTTCTATTCTCTATTGTGTTTCCCTTTAATCTTTCATTTCTTCCTCTTGCTTTGGGTTTAGTTTGCTCTTCTTTTTCTATTTCCTTAAGGCAGAAGATTAGATTATTGATTTGAGATTTTTCTAATTTTAATGTAGGTTTTTATAGCTACAAATTTCCCTCTGAACACTGTTTTCACTGCATCCCATTTGTTTTGGTATGTTGTGTTTTTGTTTTCATTTATCCCAAAGTGTTCTTTAACTTTTCTTGTGGTTTCTTCTCTGATCCATTAGTTACTTAGAACAATGGTGTTTAATTTCTGCATTTGTGAATTCTCTAATTTTTCTAATTATATTCCATTATGATTGGAGAGCATACATTGTATTTCAACGATTTAAATCTATTGAGACTAGTTTTGTGGCCTAACATATGTTCTACTCTAGAAAATGATTCTTGTGTACTAGAGAAAAATGTGCATTCTGCTGTTGTTGGATAAACTGTTCTATAGATGTTCACTTGATTTTTGACCCAATAGAGAGCAAAGTCTTTTGAACAAATGGTGGTGGAACAACTATATATATCCATATGGGAAAAAAAGGAACTTTTACCTCTCCCTTGTACTAAGCATAAAAATTAATTCAAGGTGGATCATAAGCTTAATACAAAAACTAAGACCTCAAGATATGTAGTAGATAATATATTTACAAATTGGGGGTAGAAAAATTTTTCTAAGGTAAGGCAGTATGCAATAAACACAAGAGAAAATAATAATATATTAGAATTCATTGCAATAAAGAACTTTTGCTCATCAGTAGACACTGGTAAGAAAATGAACAGACAAGACATAGGCTAGGAGGAACTATTTATAAAATATATATCTAACAGAAAATGCATAATCAAGATATATGAACAATTCTTTCAGCCCCAAAATAAAAGAGCAAATCACTCAATATAAATCAAGTAAAATATTTGACAAATAATCTTCATAAGATGTATATATATACAAATAGCTAATGAGCACATGCAAAGGCGCTCAACATCAACAGGTAAATGCAAGTTAGAGCCACAGTGACATACTCATAGAACACTACGTACCCACTAAAGTGGCTACAATGTTTTTAAAAAATAGACAATACCAGATGTTAGAGAGGATGTGAAGCCATTGAAACTCTCATATTGCTGATAACTTTTAAAGTGCTTCAATCATTTGGGGGAAAATGTCTACCAGTTTCTTATAAAAGCAAATATATGCTGACCTTATGACTCAGAAATTTCAATCATAGGCATTTAACCAGGAAAAAATGTATATCCACAAAAATACACAAGAATATTGGCTTTTTTAATTTATTATTATTTTTTTAAAATATATTTTATTGCACTTTAGGTTCTGGGGTACATGTGCAAAACATGCAGGATTGTTGCATAGGTACATACATGGCAATGTGGTTTGCTGCCTCCATCCCCGTCACCTATATCTGGCATTTCTCCTGATGTTATCCCTCCTCAGTTCCCTATCCCCCGCTGTCCCTCCCCTAGTCCCCTCAACAGACCCCAGTGTGTGATACTCCCCTCCCTGTGTCCATGTGTTCTCATTGTTCAACACCCACCTATGAGTGAGAACATGCAGTGTCTGATTTTCTGTTCTACACAAGAATATTTGTAACAGCATTATTTATAATAGCCCAAACTGGAAATGGCTCAGATACCCACCAACAGGAGAGTAATGAATTAAATAAACTATGGTATATTTATACAAAGTAATACAGCACAGAAATATAAAAGAATGGACTACTGATACACCGAATGGGTTGGGCAAATATTTAAAATTTTCTGCTATGTCAAAAGGCCTTACAAAAAATAATGCATACTGCATGCTCTATGATTTCACTTATATGAAGTTCTAGAACAGGCAAAATTAATCTATGGCAAAAAAAAAAAAAATCAGAACCTGATTGTCTTTAGGAGACAGATGTGGGGATTGTCTGGGATAAGGTATGAGAGAACTTCAGGCAATTATGGTACTTCTCTCTATATTAGTAGGAATTTGGGTAACATAAGTGTTTGTTTAGATCTGTCAAAACTCATAGAACAGTACATTTGAGATTTATGCATTTATTGTGTGTACATTCTATTTTTCACAAGGAACTACAAAAAATTTTGAACTCTAGTTAATAACATGCATGTTTCAGTTTACTTTAAAATGTATCAAAATAAAATGAATTGATGGATGGATGAATAGAAGTATGGAAAAACTGATAAATTACAAGGCAAATATAGTAAATATTAACCATAGAATCTAGGTAGCTATGCGTGTTCACAGTACAGTTCTTTGACATTTTCTGTGTGTTTGAAAATTTCATAGTAACATGTTAAAAAACAAGGGTGTGATAAAAAGAAATAAAATCATGGCTCTTATAATTTTTGTGAAGACCATTTCCATGATTTTAGGAATTTAATCATCTGTTGTTTCTTAGGGTAAGTGTTTTAAATAATTTAAGCCTATTATTTCAATTTTTAAAAATGTTTTTTAGTGTCAAAAATAAATTATTAGGATGCCTCACAAAGACCAAAGTTTGGTGCAAATGACATAACTACCAAGAATATTATGTTTTGTGTCATGTGATTTTATACATTCATCAGAAAATGAGAACCATAAGGACATGCAGAAATACTTTCCAAAATCAAATGCAATAATGTAATAAGAGCAAAACTGAGAATCCATTTGCTGCTATCTCTCAAGTTGAAATATTCAACCTTCTGGCTTTTGAATGTGATATGCTCATTGATTTAGCATCTGACTGAATGATGAAAGTAGTCTTCAGTGGAAAATCCCTTCATAATTTCGATGTCCATATTCAATCCAGAACCATTTGTCAGAGCCACCAAAAACGTGCTGCCATTCCTGACAAGCTGTGACTGTAAATTTGTATTTTCTAATATAGTGACTATAAAGAGTAAAGAGAGAAACTGACTGGATACAGAACATGGCCTATGGCTCAAGTTATCTGTCAGATGGTAATACAGTCTTAGCCCAGGTTCTCCAGAAGGCAGAGCCTAAGGCAAAGATTATCTGTTAACACTTTATGGGTAGGTGCAATCTCAGGGAATGAAGAGTTAGGGAAAAGAAGAATTGATTAAAGGAAGGAGAGAGATCAAATGCAAGAGAATGCATTATTGAGGTGGTCAAATTCCATACCAAATACAACTCAGTCACTCATTCTTTCAGAGATGTCATCATTGAGACCATTCGCTATGTGTTCCAGAATAACCCTTGGGAAGGGGTGAGTGGGTAAGAGGGACAGAAGAGGGAGAAAGGTTGACACATTTATCTTCTGGTTTCCTTTGCCTCTCCTCTTCCAGTGTTCGAAGTCCACCTGAAGCCCTGCTCTCTGTTCATCACCCAGCCCTTCCCATCACCCAAGGAGACTCCAGAACACGTAGGCATCCACTTCAGCCAGTGCACAGGTGTGGAGTCCTCTCCTTGTCAGCTGACACCACAGACAGGTGCTGCTTAATGTAGACTTGGTGGCAGTACCTAACTTTTGGAATCTTGGGAACAGAGTAAGCTGTGGCTAGAGCAGCTTTGGCCAGGAGATAAGACATATATGGCCATGATGAGAGGGACTGGGTAGAGCTGGGGAAAGTTTACAGTAGGCCTGGTATGGATAAGTTGACAGATTGCAAATGATAAAAACTTGACATAAAATTGACATACGAAATTATCATTAATGTTTTAGTTAAATTTTTAAATAGTTTATTATAAATTTTCTAAATAAATCTTTACAACTTTAACCTGTAATTGTCTTTATGTATGAAGAATTGCATTTAAGTGGTACTTTGTGGCCACAGATTGGAGAAATTTAGGTATATATTGAAGGTCTTACAGGTTCAGGTGAAAAAATTCAATAAGTTATATAATTTATTATATTGTGAGCAGGACAAGGCATTGTTCCATTATTTAGCCATGTGTATTTTAGAACTGTTTCAAGAAGAACAAAGCCAATAATAGTGACCAAACTATTAAAATGAAGCAAGTAATCTTGTCAATATACCATAATAGGAAACTTCATATCCATCAGTTTCACTCTGATATGTCCCGGAGTTAATTTTTACTTATCCTGAGTGCAATTCAGCAGTTGTTGCTTTTTTTGTTTGTCTCTATTTGGTAATTAAAGTCTTTCTTTAATTGTGTTAAAATCTCAGTTAACATCTTTTCAACACTGCCATTCTGCCTTTCCAATTCTTATTATTTCTTGAGCTTTATACCTATATTTCCCAATCTGTTACCTGTGACTTCTAAATTCATCCTTCATGTTTTCCTTCTCTTTATCTTTCATTCTACAATTTGGGTACATTTTTTAGTATTATCTTTGTAGCCATTAATTCTCTTTTCAACTGTGTCAGTCTGGTGTTTATTCTGTCTTTTGTGTTCTTCCATTCTTGAAAAGAATGTATTTGTCATTTTCAGGATTTCTAGCTGGTTGCTTTACTAGTCCTCTAGAACTTCTTAACTATTTTTATTTCTTGTTTCCTTTATCTATTTAAAATGATCAACATATTTATTTTGAAATGTTTTTTAGATCCTCTATCATATCTATTTCCTCGAAGTTAAACTCCTTTGGACAGGAAGATATCTTTCATATCTGTTTTCCTCATGAACTTGGACATTTTACATGCAAGCTCATTCTGTGTGGAGGTTTTGTTATGTTTTTCTCTTTGCACTCAATCTTCTCTATTTAGATGTCATTTGGTTGACTTCATCAGCACCCCTGTGTTAGGCTCCCTAGTTCAGAAATGGGTCTGGTATTTGGAGTCCCTGAGCTCTTGTACCATGGTACTGTATCTTTAATCACTCAACCATTCAGCTTGATGCCCTCCACAGACTGAGGCAGTAATTAAAAATTTTCAGCCTCTGTTCACTGAAAAAGCCTTGTCCCAGAATGTTTTCCATAGTGTGAATCATGAATAGGTATGGCTGATCCTTTTTTCTTGGGAATGAACCCTAGGCTGCCTTGGCTTCCATTCTGGAAGTCCAGTAGAACCAAAATTTTAAGTCCTTGGATATTTCTGCTCTACAGAAATATTTGCCATACTTTCAGTGATAAATGTTTTTAAATTATTTGAATAGAAATATATTATTAATCACTTTTTAGCATTTAAAATATGAATGTATATTTGCATGGAGTTCTGTGACCAAACATCTCAATGTATTGAGTGAAGTTAAAAATATAACAAAGTGACATTATTCTGATCCGAAATATGCTAGCTTATTAGAAATGTAATTTTTGTTAACTTGTTCATTTTATTTTAGGATGGAGTCTCACTCACTCTGTCACCTAGGCTGGAGTGCAGTGGCATGATTTTGGCTTACTGCAATCTTGGCCTCCTGGGTTCAAGCCATCCTCCTGCCTAAGCCTCCTGAGTAGCTGGGGTTACAGGCACCCACCACCACACCTGGCTAATTTTCGTATTTTTAATAGAGGTTGGGTTTCACCATGTTGGCCAGGCTGGTCTTGAACTCCTGAGCTCAAGTGATCCACCTGACTTGGCCTCCCAAAGTGCTGGGATTATAGGCGTGAGCCACCGCCCTTGGCTGTTAGCTTTTAAAATATGCATATTTTTAAAATAAGAGGTTAACTTTTAGGATTAAACCCAAAGGCCGTTAGTTACTAAGGCATGTGAAAAAAAATTGGACTTTGGGAAATTTATCACAACATTACTTATAAACAAACAAAAAATAAATAACTAAATGATCAAAAATAGAGGATTAATTAAATAGACAGTGCTACATGTACAAGAGGAATCTTCACAGTCATTAAATATAATTATATAGATGTATATTTTGACAAGAAAATACTTTTACCATGTATTAAGTGTAAAAACGGTTTATAAAACAATTAATTCAGCATAATCTCATGTGTATTCACTGAAAAGGAATAGAGTAAAATATTGACATTAGTAACCACAAGATGGTGGATACGTAGGTGATTTAAAATTTTTCTTTTCTTAATTTGCCTGTATCATTTCTTAGTTATTTTCTGTTTAGCTGACTTTCAAGTTTCCCTTGTTAGATATTTTATTCTCTAAATTTCTATTCTTTATCTCATAAATGGAAATAACCACAGTAAGTTCCCCATAAGATTGTAATGGGGATTGAATGAGATAATTTATATCCAGTAAACCTTCTAGCACATCATCCAACCAACAGATAAATGAGAAAGCTTTGCAAATGGACTGATGATAAGTATTTCACATGTTTAACTATAGAACACGTTCATAAGGGATTGAAAAAATTACATATTCTGATAGAGTATAAAGAATGCAACTAAAAAGTGATGGAAGAGAAGAAAAGAGGAGAGTGTAGAATAAGATCACTGACTGTTATATAGGTAATTGATGGGAGTGAAATGGTACATTTAAACTGAGGGAGAGATTAAGCAAGTAGAGAGGGAATTAAGGATGGTATAAAAATATTAATATAAATGTAACCACTAGAACAGAAACACAAATCTTCTAAAATACTAAAATAAAATTTTTGAAACACAAATAGGACATGTCAAATTGAGAAATAAAATCAGTGAACACAACCTAATACACCCAATAATTACAAATAACATGATATGACAGAACTGAGACTAAGGATTCTATTTATGTTAATAAATATGAATCCCGGCATTAAAGAGGCCAAGGTAAGTGGTCTTGAGCTCAGGAGTTCAAGACCTGCATGGGCAACATGGTGAAACCCCATTTCTACAAAAAATTTAGCTGGGCATCGTGCCATGCACCTATAGTGTCAGCGATCAAGAGGCTGAGGCTGGAGGATCACTTGAGCCTGGAGGTCGGGGCTGCAGTAAGCTATGATTGTACCACTGCACTCCAGCCTGAGTGACAGAGTGAGACCCTGTCTATTTAATAAAATAGCTTTCAAATTTGCATATAAGGTAAAATTCAACTCCATACTGTGTAAAAGACACACTCAAAATTAAGATATGTAACAAGGTGAACATAAAGGGATGGACAAAGACTAACAGACAAATGGAAACAATAAGAAATCAGGTGATGCAATCTCAATACTAAAGTAGGCTTCAAGGCAAAAAGCAGTAAGTGAGGTAAAGGTTCTATATTAAAGCCACATTACACAGTGAAGATATAATGGGTTTGAATATCTATTTTGTTATAAAACAAAAAAGTACAGGGATGTCAGGAGAAAGAGACAGAAACACACCAAGAATTGAAAACTTCATAACAGTACCTTCAGTATAACCTAGGTCAAGTGGATAAAATACAGGTATGACACAAAATATCTAATGTATAAACAGCATAGATCTTTTGGAGATATATGTAATATTGTACCCTGATAATAGAGGATATGTTTTCTTCTCAAGTATGGATGGAAATTTCAATACAAGTGATTGTATACTAGGTCACAAAATAGATTCCATAAAATAGAAATATTGCAAACCACACTTACTAATCATAATGCAATTAAGAAATTTTTAAAAATTCCTTTGACTACAAGCATAAATTATAGAAATACTAAAAAAAAATGAAAACACTACATATCATAATAGTATACATCTAAAGCAGTGATCACAGGAAAATTCACATCCCTAAAACATGTATATCAATGAAAATGTAAAAGAATAAAAATAAGTATTACATTCCTAATTCTAAAAACCAGAAACAACAACAAAATAAATCAAAAGCAAGCACAAGAAAGGAGATCATAATGATAAGAGCAGAGCAGAACATCAGAACAGAAAATTAGTAGATCAAATTAAGAAATTAAAACCCTGGCTCTTTGAAAAAAATCAATAAAACAGCAAAACTAGACAATCAGATAAAGGAAACAGGGAGAAAATGAAAATATATAAAGAAATGACAAGACGACTTTACTGATATAGAGGACATTTTTTAAAAAATCATGAGACTGCCTTGCACACCTTTATGCAAGTAAATGTGACAAACTAGAGGAAGCATATACTAGGCCAGTATAATTCAGCAAACTGACCTCAGTGAGCATATAAAGCTTAAAAAGACCAATTTCTAGAGAAGCAAGAAAGAAAAAGTTATCAAAGAACTGTTTGCTAAAGAAGCGCAAGTCCAGATATTTTTTTGCAGGTAATTCTACCAAACTTTTAGAAACTATAGCTTCAAAGTCCCCTAGATTATTTCAGATTGTAGAAAATGAAGAACACTTTCAAATGGTTTTTGTGAAGCAAGTACAATATTGATAGCTAAGTGTGATAAAGATAACACAAATAAATTACAGACAGTATCACTTGTAAATATTGATTAAAAACTTTTGAACAAAATATCTGCAAAAGACTCCTACATTACATTCAGAAAATAATATAACTTATTGTAGTTTATAACAGGAATGCAAGGATGGTTCAATACTAGATAATCTGTTAATATAATTCACCATATTAATAGCTCTAAAAAGAAAAACAGTATAATTATCTCCATAAATTTTTTTTGTTTTTAATTTTAGAGACAAGATCTCACTGTGTTACCCAAGCTAGAATGCAGTGGCTATTCACAGGCATGATTATTGTTCATTATAACCTTAAACTCTTGGCCTTAAGTGATACTCCTGCCTCAGCCTTCTGAGTAGCTGAGTTTGCAGGCATGTACTACTGAACCTAGCCTTCTATAGATTTTGAAAAACATTTGATATAATTAAACACATATTTCCAATAAAAAACATCTTGAGAGAATAAGAATGAGTAGACAGCTCCTCAACATGTGTATGTGTGTGTGTGTGTTTACTTAGAGTGACTGTTCACACATTTCACTACTAAAATATCAATGGAGTTGATTATGAGGTGTTGCTTCAGACACTCCTGAGAGTTTCACATGAAAAACAGCATACTTATCATAGGACCTTTCGAAGATAAAAATTCCAAGATATAATTGGCCCAAGCATTCTGGATAATGGATTGTGGATTTCTTTTTCTGCTGCTTTCAACATTACTAATAGTTCTGCTATGTAACCCCTCAAACAGCACCAGGCAGAGAAAGGGAGAATAATACATTGCAACATATTTAATAATAAAGAATTGGAGACAACTAAAATTTGTAATATAAAATAGATGGAATAAATGAAATATGTGTTATCATTTGTGATAACTCTGTAACAACAGGAAAAAAATTAGTTTTACCACACTGTTAAACAGAAGAGAAAAACAGAAAATAAAAAAATTAGGTTAGAATTTAAAACATACTACTATTTTTAATAATAAGAATGATAAGGGCTGAGGTGGCATATAGAAAAGTAAAAATGAGTGACTTGTGGAAATGGGTAAGATTTTATGTAATTATTTTCCTAATTCAATTTTCTGCATGTTATAAAACTATTTAGGAATTAGTTAGAATGATACTGAATTCAAGTTTGTCTAAGTATCACCAAGGACATTGTCCTTGATTTGTTTTTTACACATGATATGAATGTATCCAATTATCACATGTACCCCTCAAATATGTATATCTATTATGTATCAATAAAAATAATAAATATTTTTTAGTTACATATAATTTAGTAATCTGAGAACCTTGTCCATTTGATACATAGCAGACTGCTTCTATGTAAAATTGTAAAAGAAGTGATTACCTTGTCAAAACCTCCCTGTCTTCCTGGTCAGTCTTATACTTGCCCTCTCAGCAAAATGGATTCAAGCACCAGGATTAAGCCCACCCCCACCCTTGTTAGATCTGAGGCAAGAATGTCAATTGAGGTCCATATATAACACATCTAAATATTTAAAAAGATTATTTCACAAACAGTTAAATGTGTTTTGACAGATAATGACAGAACTTAGAAGCATATGGAAATTAATGGTTTATATATGACTGATATTAAGAAAATTACTGAAGACAACTAAATTTAATTATTGCACATGTCTGGGTGACCTGTTGATGGGATTTCAGTGCTTGGAAGAGTAACAAAATACTGACACATATATATGTTTTACAAATTTTTATATATCAATTCCATAAAATGTATTTTTCTGGCCAAATCATTAATTATGGGTTATAATCAAGATTTTGATTTAAATTGTGTTCTATGACAGCGATGATCTAAATGATTTAAAAATAAATGTATATTCAATCATATAAAATGTGAAAACATTTTATCAAAACAAAAATGAAATTGATGTAAAAATAGAAAAAACTAGCATCCAAACAAATCCTTCCCTAAAGCAGACCTCAGAGTGGCAGTGCCTGCAGTGGTGGGCATCCTGACCTGCAGTGACTGGATAACACGAGCTTGTTCCTCCCCGTCTGTCGGAAGCACTGGGAGCCTAGTAATGTGGGCTGTAGACTTCCCTACTTAGTTTACATCAGCTCTCTTTGAAGTGTTTCTTACCAGCCCAAGAAAAGCATGAAATCAGTTTAGCAGAGAGAAATAAACAGATGGACAGAGTCATTTATTTTCAGGGGAACTCTGTGCTGTTTGAATTAAAGTAATGAGCACTTTAAGATGCAGTGAAGCTGTTTTTACATTTCATTTGAGTAATTCAAGATGTAAACAGAGCCTCATGGCGGATGAGCAATACCACACTTCTTCAGCTTCTGAATATTCTAATAAAGGATTGGGAAAGGAAGCATCCTTCCTCTCAGAGGAGGTAATAATAATAATGATGGTGATCCTGTCACCAACAGCATCTTCTTTTTGAGCACTGTCACGTGCAAGCATTATGCAAGGCACTTTTATGTACATCATCTTTAATTCTCACCATAATTCTGCAAATCCCTACTTAAAGATGAGGAAACTGAGTCTGAGAAGTCAAAAAAACTTATTAACGGCAAAGAGCTTGTAAGAGATGGAACTGGGATCTGAACCCACTCCCCTATGATTCTAAAACACTTTCTCACTTTTTCTGCCATTCCGCAGACTGAGGAAGGTTCCTGTCTTCCATTCATCCACAGAAGCTTGGTTGCTTTGCTTGTATTTGAATTTAATTGCTGTTGTACTGATGCTCTGTAGGTAAAGGAGCAAGCAAAGCAGTGGTCTGTATTCTGGCCCAGACTTCAACAGCTATTAGTTTGGGATATTCAGCAGGTTACTAAATGTCTCTGAGATTCACTTTCACCCTAAATAAAAGGAGGATAATGATATGTTACCTACCAAGGGTAGTGAATAGAAAGGCATTTTTGGGGGGTAGAGTGTATGTAACAAGCTATTCACATAGTAGTAATTACAGAATAGCATAGTTTAGAATGGTACAATATGGTATACCATAGGATAGAATATAGTAGTACAGGGTTTTATTGACTAGACTAATATAGTGTAGTATAAATAATAGCAAGGTAGCCTCTGTGCAGTGCTCTTTGCCTGTAACACTAAATTGCTGGGAAGTAAGTTGTTTTAAAATGTATATTTTAAAAAATAGATTCATATATCAGATAACAATACTTGTCATTTGCTCTCCGAGAATTTGTATATATAATATGCATTCGACTCTATAGTAAGAACAGGATCAGAAAGCAAGAGGAGGGGAGATAAGAGAAAGTATCATATTCTCTAAAAACCAGTTCTAAAGATCTCCTTGCTTTAAGTAACTGTATCGTTGTACTACTATCACAGCATTTTGGGTACCAGTTATCACCCCTGCTACATAAGCCTAAGAGTTTGATCTTCAGAACCTTGACTGGTGCCATTATACAACTCTGTGAGGTTATGTCACTGGGCTGCTGACTGCCTTATTCACCTCTGTGTCCCTGGTACCTAGCATAGCACTAAGGGCAAAGCAGTCACTCAATAAATGTTTGCTAAATGAATTGAATGCATAATGAAATACTCTACATCCATCAAACAAGTTATCAAAGTGCATTTGTGACATAGGAATAAATTTGTTATTTATAATTGAAAAAAGTTATTACACAGAAAATGTAATATCTTTTATTGGTAAGAGAATTATGCTTAAGTACAGAGAAACATACATATTCATATATTATCTACAGAAAAATACCTAGGAAGAGAGACAAAATATTGACAGTGATTATCTTTGGATGGTGAGATTTTAGATGTTTTTACGTTTTATTTCATCATCCTCATTTTCTTATTTTAGACAATAACCATGTCTGACTTCTAATAAAATGTACGGTATTAGAAGGAAAAAACCTCTTCTTTCCATTATCAATGTCACACATGTCAATAGCCTTGGGTGCCTGGCAATGGGAGAGTCTGCACTGTTACAAACTGGTGAAGTGTTGTTGCTGCTTTTTCCAGTATTCAGTAATGAGGGGAAAGAGGGTGACTCTGTTCAACAGCAGTAAAATTTTACTCAACCTTTGAGTCAGTTAGTTGGATTTTCAGATCTGCATAGGAGTGTGTATAGGGGATTCATAGTTTTAGTTTCTTGCTCAGGGTGAAGCTCCAATAAAGAATAACTGGATTTGAAGACTCAAATTTGCTTGGCTCCTCAGTTACCATTGATTTAGTGGGAGAATCCAGTTAGCAGACTGATGTGGAGAACAGAATGCAGATTAGGTTTAAGGATAACTGGTTATGTGAACTTGAGCATGCTTTTTAACTTCTCTGAACCTGTTTCTTCACTGGCATAATGAGGAGATTGGAGCATGTGATCAAAGATTTTCTGGGAATATATGTTTTGGGATTCTCTTTCCACCATGATATTCCCTTGGGGCCTGACTTCTTCAAACAAAAAGTCAGAAGTGATTGTTTTTGAGGACATGTGACTGTTTTCACCCAAAGTCATTGGCTCTCTAGGATCAAAAAGTTGCTCCTACCTTGGGAACAGGCTTCTATACCTCCAGCCTGGGCTCAGCCAGAGGCCAGCATCATCACATAAAAATTCCTGAAAAGATTCTCAATGTAAGCTGTCATAAAGGAAAAGAAAGATACAAAGCAAATGGTGACAGAGATCCATTTTGGGAGGTGGGATCATTAAGATATCCACAGAAAAGGGCTGTGGAAAGTTGATTTCTTAAGACTCAAAGACCTCTATTCTGTTAGTAGCTGCTAATGTAGACCTCAGGGACAGTGGGGGACAATGGACATTATGAAACTTCTCCAAATACTTTGTGTGTATGTGTGAGTACTAAATAAGCTAACACATATTAAGTGCTTAGTATAGGGACTGACAACTAGAAGACACCAGTAAATGGTGGCTCTGATTATTGTAACTTGTAAATGTGGTCTGCGCTCCTTTTTTCCTTCATCACATTTACCATTTTATTTCTGCTTCCTGTGCTGCTGTACAGACTTTCAACATTTTCCCCTATTATTTTCCTATATCAAATACCCAACCTTCATCTTTGTATGTAGTTTTTGCTCCATAGACAGCATTATACTTGGAGGCCAGTGGGCTCTAACTGGTTAACCTGGAGCAGAAAGTATACAGTGTCAATATTTAGAGTGGCACTATTTGACCGACAGTGGTTTTTCCCTTCTCAGAGTAATTACTCTTTGTTTGGATTCTCGGTTTTCATAAAAGAAACTTGGCTTGCTAGCTATTACATATACCAAATGAAGCCTAAGCTTGTGTAAATGTTGAATAATGAATTAAAATAAAATTGCTGCTAGTGACAGGCCTTCCATGACTTAGTGTGGTTTCGGAGGCAAAAAGTCCCGTATGTCAGCTTTCATGCCAGAGAACATTAGAGTTGCCACATAGCAACAGCCTCATCAGAGTTTCATTTGGCTGAACGTTAGAGACAGCTTTAGAGATAAGCAGGGGCTTTTGAGTCCTTCCTTCCTGAAAACACAGGTGGTCTAAATGTTGACTTGGGTTCCAGTAACTTTCATGAAGATAGGGCCCTTGGAGTTGTACTCAAATCTGTGAAGCTCAACTGCTGAGTATCGAAAGCACATTTGGAAATAATTATATCTTTCAGGACACTATCAAAGACTCTTTAGTCTTTAGCAAGGAAGCCTTCAAACATACATTTGGGGAGGGATTGGTGAAAGCCACTTTGGCCGACATCAATCAGAAGGCATTTAAAGGCCCTATATCCTTAAATTTGGTTCTATTCTGTAAGACTCATCCAATCTCTATTGCAGATTACTAAGGAAGAAAAAGTAAGTGTCACATGATGTTAGTCCAAGTGAATGTGATTTTAGTCCTTAGGCAAGTAAAGAGAAAGGTAGGAGATGAACCTGTAGACGAAAAGTCATATGGAGAAATGGGGCAATTTATTTCAGGCGTAGTAGAGTATATACTTATTCTAGCTGAAATTAAGAAATAATTTGATGCTAATATGTAAACAAATATTCATTGATTGGATTAATTAGTTGTTTTTTTAAAGAACAAAGATCTTTGCTAAAAAGATTAATATGTTTCTTTTTGACCCCAGACCTACCACTATTTCCAAAGCCTCAAGGTCCTTCAACCTCTGCCACAGCCGTTTTCTACCATCAGCCAAAGCAGCTGAATCAGGAACTGAACTAATTCAGCTCCATTCAACTTGGCAAATATTTATTGTGCATATTTTACTCTACTAGAAATGGGGGAGACACAGGTGAAGATGTAGTACTTACTCCCAGGTAGCTCACAGTCCAATAGGAAAAAGACCTGTCATCAACAATGAGCTTATCTCTGTGAAGTTCCTGAAAAGTTAGAAGTAGCCCCAAGTTACCACAGTGGCATAGACAAGGGCCTGTGAGGCAGTGCCTGCCCTGGAATTTCTGGTTAAAAGAGGTTAAGGTACAGCAATGTAATTGCATGTGCTAGAAATGGGGCAGGATGGGTGGATGGCAGGTAGGGCTGACAGACTTAGCAAATAAAACTACAGAACACCAAGGTAAATTTGCAATTCATAAAAACAATAGATAGATTTTTAGCATAAGTATGTCCCATGCAATAGTCTAAATTATTTTTTTCCTGAAACTCTATTTTACTGGGAATTCTGTATTTTATATGGTGGGCCTAGGGGTTGCCTTGCAGTTTTACTAGCTTAGCATTTTACCAAAGACTGAGACAATGTCAAGGTTAGGAAAAGCTTTCTAGAGGGAAGAACTCAGGGGCTGGGTTTTGAAGACTGAAAATGAGAATCTAGGCCCTTTGAATCAACGTGTGATCTACAGACAAGCAACACCAGCATCACCTGAGAGCTTGCTGGAAACGCAGACTCCCAGACATCACCCCAGACCTACGAACCCAGAATCTGCATTTTTACAAGATGTCCAGATGATTCATATGCACATTAGTGTTTGAGAGACCCTGGTCTAGGTGGAAAAGAAAGAGGAATAAATAAAAGAAATGGTATGTGCACATGTACACATACCCAAAATAGTACAGTCGTCTCGTGAAAAATCAATCACTTATTTTTATCTTATTTTTTATTTTTTTGAGACAGAGTCTCACACTGTCGCCCAGGATGGAGTGCAGTGATGCCATCTCAGCTCACTGTAACCTCTGCCTCACGGGTTCAAGTGATTCTCCTGCGTCAGCCTCCTAAGTAGCCATGCTCAGCTAATTTTTGTATTTTAGTAGAGATGGGGTTTCACCATGTTGGCCAGGATGGTCTCAATCTGTTGACTTTGTGATCTGCCCACCTCCACATCCCAAAGTGCTGAGATTACAGGCATAAGCCACCACGACTGGCCCTCAATCACTTATTTTATCCTTTATTACACACAGCACAGCCAGCACTATCTCATTCTTCATTATTATTATTCATTGCTTAGATATTCTTCTTCCTTCCATTATAGGAAGCAAAAAGGCCAACATTGGTCTTATTTAGCAGGAGTTATATCCTGGTGAATGGTCAGAAATGTAAAGACATAAAACTTAGTTACAACCTACTAGGTTATTTTCATTCATGTTCAATTAAGGGTTTAGTGTACAGTGGACTACACTTCATGTGCTTAATTCTGACATGTATTAGTGATTCCTCCACATTTTTATGGTTCCTCTTCATGTGCATAATTCAACCATGCATTAATGGTTCCCCTGCATTCTACAAATGGAGAAATGAATGCCTTGAGGGTTCAGTGACTTCTAAGTTTCAAAGGCAAAATTCTAGCCCAGAAATGTCTGCCCCAAACTCTACATTTTTTGCCTATTGACTTTAAGAGGTTAACTGTGAACAAAGTGAGAAATGTTTAACGTTTTAAAAAACTTTTAGAAAATTCAGGTTAAACAAATGTTGCTACAGATTTCTAGACATTTTAGGCAGCATTTTTAAATTGTTTTGTTTTGGTTTTATGGGTGGGAGGCAGCATGAACTTGCTAATTGCCTCAACTGTACATTGTTGCATGTATCTAAAATGGTGGGTCTTGTTATTGGCCTACCATCTTCTCTTCTCTTATCTAAATTTTGGCCCAACCTCAAGGCTCACCTAAGAATGTTTCTCTTTGTTCTTCCTTAACAGGCTTTCCCACACTACCTTAACTCACTGGGATCCCCATTTCAGGCCCTTCTTCCAATTCTTTCTTATTGATCTTGCCTGTGGTTCTCAACTTTCCCTCAAGCAGTGGGCTCTTAAAAAACAAAACAAAGAAAAAACTGAAATCATATATAAGCCCAATTTGAAGAAAACGAGAGCTCTAGAATGTCCCGTCTACCCTAGACTCACCTCCTCTCTCCTCTCCCAAAGCTCCCTTAGGCACATGGGGAACACTGGGAGAAGAGTGATCTGTGCCACTTATATTGCTGTCTTAAGTTGTTCTTGTACCTTTATCTGTCTTCCTAAGTAAATCAAAACACTTTGAGGGTAGAGAATGTTGATTATCATGGCTACCACCTCATCCAAATCCCAAAATGGGTCTCTTGTACTTCTGCACTCAAGAGGGCAGAATTATTTGAAGGCCAACCCTGAAAAACCTAGAATTGTGGTTGTTTTCTACTTTGGTGTCTTTCCTCATGATTCCTAGCACAGTGCCTTCCACATAAAATATGTTTAATCAATTCTATACATGTTGATTAATTAACCACTCTTGGAGTTAAGTGGATCATTTTAATTGTGTTGGCTGAAATATATTTATTTAAATTGTAGAAATTGCACTCTTTATAATAGTGTGTTAATGAGTAGTGTTTTTAAAATTTATAAATAGTGGAAATAAGAACAATGTACATGAAGACAGCAAAAAAGCTACCACCTGATTTACAGGCTGTCCTGCTTCTTTGGAAATTAAAATATATAGTCAGATAAAATGTATTACAAAGATTTAAATTCTAGGAAGAACTTTTTATTTGGATATTCTCCTTCTTTCAGCATTCAGAAGTTTATTTCACTACTTTAAGGATTAAAACCATAAAGCAGGTAATCATTTAAATTAAAACATTGCTGAAAATTCTGATGGGCATATGGAATGGTTTCTTCACTGCAAATGGAGTCTCTGTCACATAGAAAGTTATGGCTTCTTCAAAGTCTAAGTGAGATGACTAGAATGCTCATTCTATCATTCACCCATTCATTCACCAAATATTTATCGATCAACTTATACATGCCAGGCACTCTGCTAAATACAAGTGGTTATACACTAAGACACTGCACGCACTCCTCCAAAACCTCATGTTCTGCAAAATCGCACACTTAAAAAATAACAGGACTTGGAAGAAAAATAAGGTTGGAATAGATCACTCAAAACCTGAGCTGTTTTGCTGCACTAACATGAGCAACAAAAAACAATAATGGTTCTAAAATTTTTAACATAGTTAAAAAGACATGTTAATTAAATGATAAATACTATAGTGAATATTTATCAGATAATGTAAATATTTATTAGATAAGTAGTTGTTAAAAGGAGATCGGTTACTTGGTAGAAGTGGATGTGAGATGCAAGGGAGGGTGGAGGCCAGAGGTCACTGAGACATGGAGAGGGGGCCATAGATGGGGAGGACTGTGTTCCAGCAATTCCAAGACAGCGTGGAGACACAGTCAAGAGGAAGAGCAAGGTGTATCATTGTAGGTTTCTTTCAAATGAACCTTAAGAGCAGGATTTTGGTGCAAGTAGTTTACTGGGAGGTAATCTAGAAGAAGCCCAGTGAGAGTGGAAAAGCGAGCAGGTCAGGGAGGAAAGTCTCTCCACTTTATTATGTGGCATCAATGAAGATGTTACTACTGGGGGCAAGTGGGACTCAGCCCAAGTGGGACGTGTCTGGCTGCACATCATCCCTGGGGCCTTAATTCCTTAGCAGTTCTTTTCCTATGTACAGGCCATGCAATCTCTCTTGGATGTCAAAGAAACATTCTCAGAGAGATGCAGTGACTTATAGGTCCTGGAACCTTCTACAAGTGACCTTGGAAAAGTAGGTAGGCTGGGAGGATCCAGCAGGGAAACTTAGCAGGTCTGCTAGTGGGCAAATGAGGACTGTATCCAGTGAGGCAAATGGGCATTGGGTTCCGTATTGTATTTGTTCATGGCTTGCTGGCATCAGCTTTGTTTGTTTGCATCAGTTGCTGTTTGGTGGAACAAAACTCTGGAGTGTTAGCACATATTGACTAGGAACCAGGGAAACTTCCAAGTTGTGCTTGTATCTTATCCCTATTTATGACTGTGTATGGGAATACCACCTTTTTTTCTCTTTTTCCTTTTCTTTTAGAGACAGGGTCTCATTCTGTCACCCATAGTAAGTGCAGAGGCACACTAACGGCTCACTACAGTCTTGAAATCTTGGGCTTAAGCAATCCTCCCGCTTTAGCTTCGAGAGTAGCTGGGACTACAGGCATGCACCACCATGCCCAGCCATTTTTTTAAAAAATGTATTTGTAGAGACAACATCTCACTCTGTTGCCCAGGCTGGTCTTGAACTCCTGGCCTCAAGCAATCCTTCTTACTTGGCCTCTTAAAGTGCTGGGATTCTAGATTTGAGCCACCATAACCAGCAGGAATGCTACCCTTGAATAAACTACTGAACGGCCCCTGATTGCAAGAAACTTCCAGTCTAGTGGGAGAAACAGGAGTTTAGATTTCAGTGAGGTGCTATGGCAGAACATGTTACAAAATGCAACACATTCCCAATCCAGTTCTGGGCATCAGAGAAGAGACACTGAAATCCTGAAGATATGAGCAACAGGTAAGTGGGTAGGTGAGAGGAGAAGCCTAGGGAAATAAATGTGTAAGAATACAGAGTGAACTTCTGATGGTGAAGTCATTGCCCTACTCCCTACAAATCAGCAAAGACCCCTGGATTCTAAGAGTTTAGTGTAAGAAAAGGGGGAACATGAGGACTCAAATTTGGGTCCTCAGAGAAAAAAATTTAAGCCCTAAGGTAGGTGCTCAAATTGATCCTCGCCTCATGCAGAGCCTGGCTGGCTGCAAGCATTGGATAAATAATAAATGCCAGCCCCTTCTGTCTCTAGGATCAGCGTCCTGCCTTGACCTTGCTTATCAGATCAGGTAGGAAACTGAGGTCCTCCTTACCACATGTGGTCATTACATTTCCCATGGCGTTTTTCACAAGAGGCCCGGGCTGCTTCCCTGGCTGTTCTCCAGGTAGGTAATTATCTTGCCTCCTGTTCTAACTCCCTTGTGGTTTCAGTTGTAGGAGAGAGCCTTCTTCATTCCCACGTGATTGGCTGCTGGTACTGAAAGGTTTCATTCCGGAAATCTGTTACCTTCTGCCCTGGAGCTTGGCTGGCATTCAGGGTGGGAGAGGATGTTTGAGGATAACTTGGCTAGGTCTATGCTTACTAAGAGAAGTGGAGAATTGGGACTAATTTCCTGATACGTTGAGCACCAAATGTAATTATTTATCATATGACCTCATTTTCAAAAAATATGAAAACCTGGAGTGTTCAGGGAAATGAAAAACTTTCTAATTCAAGATTACCGACATAAAACGTGTATTCTTTAGCCTCACCACCAGAGTATGCTGTTTTGGCAAAGTGGCCAGTCATCATGATGGCCAAATTTGCTGAAGATGACACACCTGAGGACAGACTATCTGTACTGAGACTGTTCCGGAACATCTGTCTATCTGAATCTATCTATCTATCATAATTGCATTTGTAGTCATTTTCCACCTTCTACATGCATTATTAGTGAGTAGCTGTCAGTATGCAGACCCTGGTGATGCTGTTCCAGGCAGTTTTGTCAGGTAACCAATAGTGTCTGAGTTGGTTTTGCAGTTGCACGGCCTTGACATGGGAGATATACAATGACAGTCCCTCCCCTCTGCCCTCAGTTCACTTCCAAGCTGTGACGCAGCTTAAGAGGACCAGTTCTTAAAATAGGCCTAACTTTAAATTCTAGTACCACTACTGCTGCGTTCCTGAGCAAGTTAATCTTGTGAACCCACAGTTTCTTCATTTATAAAGTGGGGATAAGAATATTTGTACCTAACTATTACTAATTTAACAGGATAATAAATTCCATGAGATATTGAATTGAAAGTGCACAGTGTGTGGTGTATAACAGGTTCAATACATGTTCATGATCATTAATAAAAGAAAACACCCAATACGAACACCAAACATGACTGCCCTGCTAAGTGAAGAAATGCCCAGTCTTGCTGTTCTGTTCTCCCCAGCAGCTCAGAGAAGAGCTGGTGCTCTGTGGAAATGTAAGATGGTTACTGGTGGGTGTGGTGGCTCACCCCTGTAATCCCAGCACTTTGGGAGACCGAGGTGGGTGAATCATGAGGTCAGGAGTTTAAAACCAGCCTGGCCAAATGGTGAAACCCCATCTCTACTAAAAATACAAAAATTAGCTGGGTATAGTGGTGGTCACCTGCAATCCCAGCTACTCAGGAGGCTGAGGCAGGAGAATCATTTAAACCTGGGAGGCGGAGGTAGCAGTGAGCCGAGATCATGCCACTGCTTCAGACCTGAAAACAGAGTAAGACTTTGTATCAAAAAAAAAAAAAAAAAAAAAGAAAAGAAAAGAAAAAATATATATATATGTATATATGATGGTTGTTAAGAACAGTGGCTTTGTGGTCAGCCAAACTGGGTTAGAATCTCAACTTTGTTACTTATCAGCTCTGTGACACTAGGTAAATTAAATGACGTCTCCAATCCTTGTTTCCTCATGGTAAAATAGGATAGTTATAGGATAAAATGCAGTCACTATAGGGTCACATAGAACTTGCCACATAGAAAGCACTGAGTGAATAATAGTCATTACTATTAGGAGCCACTCAAAATGCAGCTATTTTTAATCTTTATCACCTGAAAATGTCAGTTATTCGATATTTATCAAAGGCTCAGTTGAAAGATACTATCCATGGAGGTCTCATGAAGGGTAATAGTCCCTCCCTCTCAGCCAGGGAACAAGCTGGTTCATCTTGATGCAGAAGGAGGCATTAACTGACTTTGTCTTTGGCGCTCTGCTCCTGGTGAGCATTGGAACTCACAGAAGTTATCATATGCATGAAAATCACCATTGGGTTTAAGCAGGGATATTGTTGAAATCAAGACCACTCCTTCAAACAGTGTTCCTGTTTGAAAACCTGCAGACAGAAAGTCCCTCATACTTCAGTTCCTTGACAGCCCAGACCACTTCAAGTTCAACTTGTAATGTAAAAACTTTTAATTTTGAAATAATTATAGATTCACATTAAGTTGCAAAGATTGAACAGAGAGGTCCCATGTAACTGTCACCATTTTCCCCTATGGTTATATTTTAGATACTATACCACAATATCAGAACCAGAAAATTTAAATTATCCTGAGTGGCTTTAATGAAATGTATAGCATACCTAACTGATATTACCCCCCTACCTTTTTTTTTTTTTACAAACTTCTCTTCATTTTCTCTTTATTTTGTTTTCCTCTTCTGTTTATTTTGTTTTTGCTTCAAATCCTTTTAGGAACAAGATTAGGAATAAATTAAGAAATCAAATGAAATATTCTCATCATACTAACATTATGCTTTATAGAGTTTGGAATATTGTTCAAATTAGGTGAATTCATAACCAGAAAGATATATAAATTCAAAATGTCTTCTCTCTGTACTGCAGACTCTTACCAGAGCATTTTGGCATAAAGAAATTGGGTAGCCCAATTTAGTTACTTAATTGACTAAAACTTGGGTTTTTTTTATGATCAAATTAGAATACTACTATGACTGTACTATGCTAATAATAGGTAACAGCTTTGAACATCTATCACCTGCCAGACACTGTGCAGAGCAATTCACAAGCATATGTAATTCAATCTCTTATAATTCAGTCCTATCAGTTAATACTTTCCCAGAATATTTAAGTTACAGATGAGGAGACTGAGGCTCAGAGGCTATGTGCCCAGAGCCTACACAGCTAATAGATGACAGATTGGCCAGAAGACCTCTACTATGGCACATGGAACTATATTCACATTTATATTGGTGTTTTAGTTTCAGCAAAATGATGTATCTGTCATAATTAATTTGATCAAAATGACATTATCTGTGACATGCTGTGAACTTAATTTTGGTTATGAGGATTTATTTAATCTATAAATTTTATATGAAATAAAACAGCTATTGATCTGTACTTTATGTTTGTATATTTTAGACATCATTCTGAAAATAGTTGAAGTTAATATTAGGGAGATTTTTTTTTTTCCACTGGCAAGGTGTTTGTCAGGTTTGGGAAATACTGATACAAAGAAGTTTTATCTTTTATCTGTTTTATCTTTTAATCTTAAGTCTACAAGATTTATAACCACTGAGAGGAAAAAGAGATCCCATTGGGATGGGCTAGAAAAAGTGGGATTTGAACTAGCTTTGAAAAAGGTGTAAAATTCAGAATAACATCTAGCTGCAACACCCACTACCTAAGTGATTTTAGATAGATTTGTTTCACCTGGGTGGCTAGAAGGGTGCTCTTCCTTCCTCAAGATTCCAAGTGGAGCCCTTCAAAAGCTGAGAACTCCATTAAAAGAGGACAGCTTTCCAAATAAAGGAGAATCTGTCTTCGGTAAGAAAATAAGTTTCAGATAAGGGGAGGTGAGAGAAAAACCCCTTTTGCTAGAGGAGTCCCAGACACGCAACAGGAAATGAGCAGAACACATCGAAGTCCTATATACACCAGGCTGATAGAGCCAGGGCCCACAGTGAGAGTCAATGAAGATGGACTAGAATTAGAACCAAAACCAGAGTCACACAGTGGAGGGCTCTGGACATGGAATAAGAAGGAAGAAGCCAAGCAGTGGGGAGCCACTGTAAATCTCTGAGTAGGACACTGGTATCAGACAGGTTGTGTTTAATATCAATGCAGAGAATGACTAGAAGAAGGGAAAGCTTGCTGGACTAGAAAGAACATGGGTTGTATTCACCAGAGTGGAGCTTAAACAAGTGGAATAAGGCATGTGGTAACAAGCCTCCTTCATTCCCAGGGAATGGGGACTCTGATATCAAGGAGTAACTGAAGGGCACTAGTGAACTCAGACCAATTATGGCTAGAGTCTCAACTTCCCTGATGGCTTCCTACATTTTGGTTAGATCTATACACATAATGGAGAGACCTTAATATTTTTCCCTTGTCCTGCTGGCAAAGCTTGTGCATACGATATCCCACTGGGACCACAAACCGCATTGAGATTCCACAAGTACATTTTTGACAATACTGGGCAATAGCACATTCAGAAAGACTCTTCCCAGGAGAGCTACTGCAATCAACTTTCTCACTTTGGGTTTCCGTAGTAAAGAACTTGTCCGAAGGTCTCATGCAGAGAATTCAATTTATATCATCCAAATAGGTGAAACATGAAGTGTACCATGCTAGCTCCTGGGGTTGGTAGCAGTCCCATGTTTATCTTCACTGTTTTCTGGTTTCTGGGAGCAAATGAATTGAAATTCATGTTACAATTAAAAACCATTAACAGCAAACATCAGAAATATGAAGTAATTAGTTAATGTATTATTTAAGGCTTTACTACACTTCAGCTATCAAGGGCAATCATTCATTTGCAGTAAAATTTGTTTTACCCATTGTTAAAAGCTTAAGTGTCTACTGATAATAGAATATACATTTGGATTTGCTTGAATGCTACAGTTTAGAAAACAATACCATGACAATATTTCCTGACCAAATACCTAAAGTTATGACATGGGATCTAAAGCTAAATGTATTAACTTTCCATCCCCTCAAAACGCTAGTCTGTAAATTTTGCTATGGATTCTTTACATTAATCCATCCATAATTTTAAAAAAATCTGTTCTGTTCAGGGCACTATGTGCAAAGCTTTAGCATAGCTGAAATGCAGTTATTATCCTCCATGAGTTTCACTTCTTCTCAATGGATGAAGTTAACTAGTCAATAATGACAACAATATGGGTAGACATTTACCCCAGCACCATTTATTGAATAGAGAATCTTTTCCCCATTGCTTCTTTTTGTAAGGGTTGTCAAAAATCAGATAATTGTAGGTGTTCAGCTTTATTTCTGGGTTCTGGGTTCTGTTCCATTGGCTTATGTGTCTGTTTTTGTACCAGTAACATGCTGTTTTGGTTACTGTAGCCCTGTAGTATAGTTTGAAGTTGAGTAGTGTGATGCTTCCAACTTTGTTCTTTTTGCTTAGTATTGCCTGGACTATTCAGGCTATTTTTTGGCTCCATATGAATTTTAAAATAGTTTTCTCTAGTTCTGTGAAAAATATCAGTGGTAGTTTAGTAGGAATAGCACTGAATCTATAAATTGCTTTGGGCAGTGTAGCCATTTTAACAATATTGATTTTTCCTATCTATGAGCATGGAATGTTTTCTATATGTTTGTGTCATCTCTGATTTCTTTGAGCACTGGTTTGTAGTTCTCCTTGTAGAGATCTTTCACCTCCCTAGTTAGCTGTATTCCTAGGTATTTTATTCTTTTTGTGGTAGTTGTGAATGGGAATTCATTCCTGACTTGGCTCTCAGCTTGACCGATGTCCTTTGCAGGGACATGGATAGAGTTGGAAGCCATTAACCTTAAAAAACTGACACAGGAACAGAAAACCAAATACTGCATGCTGTCACTTACAGGTGGGAGCTAAATGAAGAGAACACATGGAAATGCAGAGGGGAACAACACACACTGGGGCATTTTGGAGGGTGGAGGGTGGGAGGAGGGAGGAGGGAGAGGATCAGGAAAAAGAACTAATGGGTACTAGGCTTAATACCTGGGTGATAAAAGAATCTGTACAACAAATTCTCATGAGACAAGTTGACCTATATAACAAACCTGTACTGGTACCCTTAAACTTAAAATAAAAGTTTAAAAAGTGACTATAGTAACCATACCTGTCTATAGATACTTAAAAAAAAATAAGAATTTTCACCCATAAAATTTTATCTTTTAATCTTCCATTTAATATTCAAGGAAATTCTTTGAAATAATAGGTAGGTAGAGGCATGACTAGCTACATTAAATAAGAAAAAGAGTTTAGCCAGGGAGATTTAATAACTTACTCAAAGTCACAAAGTTAGTGATGGAAGTAGAACTAATACTGAATTTCCAGACATGTGATCAAGTATTCCCTTTACCTACTGACTGAATTTTTAGTTATATCACACTAGCATGTCTCCCATATAGTATGGAAGAAGCACTGTGTAATGGGAAGGCAATTTGTATGTAGGGATCTTTGAAGCAGAAATAGCAAATCTCTGTTTTAGAAAATTTCTGGCATTATATCAAATTCAGATCGGTATACTGAGCTAACCCTGGATACTACCTTTCCATTCCAAATAAGATAAATTATGGATAGAATGTTTAAAACTTTAAACAATATGTACCTAACTATGAAGTAAGAACTGAAAATGCCCAGATGCCATAAATGAGGAAGAAACTAAAAACTAAAGTCATGAGAAGTTGAAGATGGAGAGGCATGATCTATCAGGAACTGCTAGGTGCCCTGCAGTTCCCAGCAGTTCCTGAACTCAGGCAGTTGGCTCTGGGAAACTGGTTCCTGCCCCGAGAAACTCATATCTGTGGCCTGAGAACTGGTTTGGTGGCACACAGTCATCCCAGACTGAATGAAAAGCATTTGCTCCAGGAAGAAACTGGAATCCTATGCTCAGTACTGGATGCTGTATGCTGGTGGGGGCCATATTCATATTTCCTGAGAGGTACAAGGTTCTAACTTCAAAACTACTTGAGGGTATCTCTTCTAAGAAACCATAATTAACATGTTCTAGTGTTACAATTTTAAGAGAATCATGAGAAGAATATAGAACGTAGTATTTTCCAACCAGAAGAGGGGGAAATGGGAGAGAAAAAGACCTTTCAAAACCTGAAACTAAAAATTAAAAAAACTTAAAAGGAGAAATAAGACCTTAAAAGTTACCTAGAAAGCCATACAATAGTATAAATAAGTCTAAATATATGAGTTACAACTGGCCTAAATACAGTGGTTAAACACACAGATTGTCAAATTAGTTAAAAATATAAAAATGGAATATATCTAAACCTAAGAGCACTAAAAGAATGAAAATAAAAGAAGAAATGAACAAATATGAATACATAATTATATGTTACATATATATATCAAGAAAGTTCTAATCCAGTAAAGGCTAAAGAGCTTTATTAAAAACTGACAGAAGAGATTTTAAGACCAAAAGCAATATTAGTGATAAATGTGTTGCCCATATAATGATAAAAATATAATTTACTAGAGAGTTAACAACAATTTTAAATTTGAACACCAAAAATAACAAGGTGAAAATTAACAGGAGAACAAGAAATTATAATTTTCATAATTTAATAGATTTCAATATGTAACTTTAATGATACCTCTAGAACTTAAAATTTAGTAAGAATATAGAATTCTTTATATTCTTTGAATCTGAATAATAACGTGCTTGATAGAATGGATAGAAACAGAATGTTATATCCAACAACTGAACAATATACATTCTTCTAATACATTCCTAATAATTTCCAAATTCCTAATAAATCCCAAAGAAATTTCTAAATAATTTTCATAATTTAGAAATGAAAATTTCATTTCTAAATAATTCATAGGTCAAGGAATAAATCATACCAAACAATCAAAACATTTAGAACCCAATACTAATGCAACCATAATATACAAAAACTCATGGGATGAAGCTACAGGGGTGTATGTACAAGAACTTTGTATCTTAAATGCTTTTATTAAAAACATTGAAAATCAATAAGCCAAAACTCACTCTCAAAAAGAAAATAGAATGAAATAAAATAATGTGTAATATGATTTTCATTCTTGCCTATGATGGAGAAGATCATACAGTGTTATCCCTACCACTAAGAATAACTAAACCTGGGTAAAACTTAAAACTGAACTGTTTGAAGTCAGTAGAGATCAACAAAGGTTGCTAGAACTTGAGAGCTTAAGATCCTAAAGAGAAGGGAAGCACATTGCAGGGAACCTCACATTTGTTCCCATTTGTTACTCTGAAGGGTTTTGCTGATTTGTGGAATAAGGAAAAGAAGTAGAAATAATCAGCCCGAGGCTTGTGACAGTCTCATTGAGGTGAAGAGACAGAAGTTAAGAGTTTGGAAGGCCAACATGGGCAGAACTCGAGAAGCCCAGATCTCAAAGAGGTAGGAACTGCAGAGGAGCCAGCATGAAATTCTACATGCAATTTTTCCTATAGCTGTTTGTCAGGTCTTCAGCTGCATGTGCACAGGGCAAGGTGCCAAGAAACTAAGCAGAAAGAAGCTACTGTAAAGCGAAACAACTTGAATAGAGTCTTTGGTTGGAGAAAAAGGGTTTGGAACTGGGCAGCAACCAATGTGGAGCAGCCCCAGGAAACACCCCAGGCTTTCGGCTGAGACACCTGAAGGGTATGCTCCAAGAATCACAGCTTGCCCTAGAAGCACAAGCAAATTGAAATTAAAGACTCCTTTCTGCCAAAAATATCTGAAAGCCAGCCTCACCTGGATCAAGGTGACCTCCCTATATTTTATCCACATGCCAGAAAAACAATTAAGTATTCTCTGTAGAAAGAAAACATCATCTAGATCCTTCACAATTTTTATTGTTATGTGCAATGTCTAACATTCGTTCAATTAAAAATCACCGTGCAAGTATAGAAATAAGACCATATGACCAAAAACAATGTTAAAAATAAAACAGGCAATAGAAATAGTCCCGCAGGTGGTTACAATATGATTTCATGCTCCAGAAAATAGAGGAAAAGACAAAGCCTTTTATCAGATAATGCATCAGAGTTTATAAAAAAGGGATCAAAGAGAAATTTTAGAAATAAAAGTATAATAATTCATATTAACAATTTAATATTGGCTTAATAGTGGGTTAGACACAGTAAAAGAAAGGATTAGTGAAGATCAGTAAAACAAATCTCATAAAAGTTCAATATACAAAAATACACTGCATTCCTACACTTCTGTAGTACCTAGAGGATATAAAGCATATCACTGATAATGGCAAAAAAAAGTATCTAGCAAGAAATCTAAAACAAATAAGTACATGACCTTCATGGAGATATTTATAAAGACTTAAATAATTGGAGAGGGCTTTTGTATTTATGGATTACATCAGGGCTTCCCAAACTATAATATGCATATGAAACACATAACATCTGAGGCTCAAGATTTTGCATTTCTATCAAACTTTCAGCTGATGTCCATGTTGCTAGTCTATAAACCAACTTTGAGTATCAAGAATTTAGAATCCTCAATATCATAAAGATGTAGGTTCTGCATAATTTACATTAATATTTCAATGAGATTTGAATGAAAACTGACAAATTATTTCATAGAACTTTACAAGCTGGTTCTAAAATTTGTATGGTAGAGGCTGGGTGCCACGGCTCACATCTGTAATCCCTGCACTTTAGGATGCTGAGGCAGTTGGATCACTTGAGGCCAGCAGTTCGAGAGCAGCCTGGCCAACATGGTGAAACCCGGTCTCTACTAAAAATACAAAAATTAGCTGGGCATTGTAGCACACACCTGTAATCCCAGCTACTCTGGAAGCTGAGGCACAACAATCACTTGAACCCGGGAGGTAGAGGTTGCAGTGAACCAAGATGGTACCACCGCACTTCAGCCTGGGCAACAGAGCAACACTCTGTCTCCCAAAAATACCCCAAAAAACACAATACAAATAATAGGCCAGGCACAATGGCTCACACCTGTAATCCCAACACATTGAGAGGCTGAGGTATGCGGAGCATGAGGTCAAGAGAGCGAGATCATACTGGCCAACATGGTGAAACCTTGTCTCTACTAAAAATACAAAAATTAGCTGGGCATGGTGGAGCGCCTGTAATCCTAGCTACTCGGGAGGCTGAGGCAGGACAATTGCTTGAATCCAGGAGGCGGAGGTTGTGGTGAGCTGAGGTCATGCCATTGTACTCCAGCCTGGTAACACAGCGAGACTCTGTCTCAAAAAACAAACAAACAAATTAAAAAAATGCAAGATAGCTGAATAGGAGCGGCTCTGGAGTGCAGTTCCCAGTGAGAACGCAGAGGGTGAGTGATCACTGCATTTCAAAATGAGTTTTTACTGCCCACAGACCAGGAGATTCCTGGGCATAAAAGCACCACAAGTTTCCAGCATGGCTGTTTCAGCTGGCACAGCGGGTCTCTACATAAAAATTCACACAAATCTAGGTGGCTGTTTCAACTGGTGCCTGAAATGCCTCAGAGACAGAGTCATCCATTCAACTGAAAAAAAGTGGGCTGAAACAAGGAGCCAGGTGATCTGGCTCAGTAGGTCCCATACCCACAAAGACCAGCAATCTGAAATGCTCTGTATTGAGAGTTTCACAGCAAGCACAGCTGGACCCAGGATGGTCCAGCTCTGTAGGGGGAAGGGCGTCTGCCATTACTGAGGCAGTCCACCATTACCAAGGCAGTCCGCCATTACCAAGGCAGTCTGCCATTACCGAAGTAGACTGCCATTACTGAGGCAGTTCTAACTATACTTCTATAAACAAAACCACAAGGAAGTTCACAAAGCAGCTGGCCAGAGCCCATGGCAGCTCAGCAACACCTCTGCTGGCAGACTGTGACTAGGCTGTCTCCTCGCTGGGCAGAGCATCTCTGAAAAAAGGCAGCAGCATGTTAGAAACTTATAAATAAAGCCCCATCTTCCCAGGACAAAGCACCCAGGGAAAAAAGGCGGTTATGAGTTCCGCTGCAGCAGACTTAAACGTATCTGCCCAGCAGCTCTGAACAGAACAACAGAGCTCACAGCTCAGCACTTGAGCTCCTATAAGGGATGGACTGTGTCCTCAAGCAGCTGTCCAACGCAGTATATCCAAAGAGACACCTCATAAAGGAGAGCTCAGGCTGACATCTGGCAGGTATCCTTCTGGGACAAAGATAACAGAAGAAGAAACTGGCAGCAACCCTTACTGTTCTGCAGCCAATGCAGGTGATCCCCAGGCAAGGAGGTTCTGGAGTGGACCTCCAGCAGTCCTACAGCAGAGGGGCCTGACTGTTAGAAGGAAAACTAAAAAATAGAAAGAAATAACTTCATCATTAACAAAAAGGATGTCCACTAAGAGAACCCATCAGGAAGTCATTAACTACAAAGACCACAGGTAGATAAATCCATGAAGATGGGAAGAAACAGTGCAAAAAGTATGAAAACACCCAAAACCAGAATGCCTCTCCTCCGCCAAGGGATCACAACTTCTCACCAGCAAGGGAACAAGGCTGGATGAAGAATGAGTCTGATGAATTGACAGAAACAGGCTTTAGAAATCGGGTAATAACGAACTTCTCTGAGCTAAAAGAACATGTTCTAACCCAATGCAAAGAAACTAAGAACCTTGAAAAATGGTTTGATGAAATGCTAACAAGAATAAACAGCTTAGAGGAGAATATAAATGAATTGATGCAGCTGAAAAACACAAAATGAGAACTTTGCAAAGCATACACAAGCTTCAGTAGCTGAATTGACCAAGCAGAAGAAAGGATACCAGAGATTGAAGATCAACTCAATGAAATAAAACAAGAAGGCAAGATTAGAGAAAAAAGAGTAAAAAGAAATGAACAAAGCCTTCAAGAAATATGGGATTATGTGAAAAGACCTAATGTACGTTTGATAGGTGTATCTGAATGTGACAGAGAGAATGAATCCAAGCTGGAAAATACTCTTCAGGACATTATCCAGGAGAACTTCTCCAACCTAGCAAGGCAGGCCAATATTCAAGTCCAGGAAATACAGAGAACACCACAAACATATTCCTCAAAAAGAGCAACCCCAAGGCACATAAAATGAAGGAAAACATGCTAAGGGCAGCCAGAGAGAAAGGTTGGGTTACCCACAAACGGAAGCCCATCAGACTCACAGCAGATCTCTTGACAGAAACCCTACAAGCCAGAAGAGAGTGGGGACCAATATTCAACATCCTTAAAGAAAAGAACTTTCAACCTAGAATTTCATTTCCAGACAAACTAAGCTACATAAGTGAAGGAGAAATAAAATCCTTTACAAACAAGCAATTGTTCAGAGATTTCATCACCACCAGGCCTGCCTTACAAGAGCTCCTGAAAGAAGCACTAAACACAGAAAGCAACAACGAGTACCAGCCACTCCAAAAACATACCAAATGGTAAAAAGCATCTACACAATGAAGAAACTGCATAAACTAATGGGCAAAACAACCAGCTAGCATCAAAATGGCAGGATCAAATTCACACATAACAATATTAACCTTAAATGTAAATGGTCTAAATGCCGCAATCAAAAGACACAGACTGGCAAATTGGATAAAAAGTCAAAACCCATCGGTGTGCTGTATTCAGGAAACAAATCTCATGACCAAGGACACACATAGGCTCAAAATAAAGGGATGGAGGAAGATTTACCAAGCAAATGGAGAGCAAAAAAAGCAGGAGTTGCAATCCTAGTCTCTGATAAAATGAATTTTAAACCTTCAAAGATCAAGAGACAAAGAAGGGCATTACATAATGGTAAAAGGATGAATGCAACAAGAAGAGCTAACAATCCTATATATAGATATGCACCCAATACAGGAGCACCCAGATACATAAAGCAAGTTCTTAGTGACCTACAAAGAGACTTAGACTCCCACACAATAATAGTGGGAGACTTTAACACTCCATTGTCAATTTTAGACAGATTAATGAGACAGAAAATTAACAAGGATATCCAGGACTTGATCTCAGATCTGGACCAAGCAAACCTAATAGACATTTACAGAACTCTCTACCTCAATTCCAAAGAATATACATTCCTCTCAGCACCACATCACACTACTCTAAAATTGACCACATAATTGGAAGTAAATCACTCCTTAGCAAATGCAAAAGAATGGAAATCATAACAAACAGTCTCTCAGAACACAGTGCAATCAAATTAGAACTCAGGTTAAAAAACTAACTCAGAACCACATAACTTCATGGAAACTGAACAACTGACTCTTGAATGTTGACTGGATAAACAATGAAATGAAGGCAGAAATAAAGATGTTCTTCAAAACCAAAGAGAACGAAGACATAATGTACCAGAATCTCTGGGACACATTTAAAGCAGTGTCTAGAGGAAAATATATAGCAATAAATGCCCACAGGAGAAGCAAGGAAAGATCTAAAATCAACACCCTATCATCAAAATTAGAAGAGCTAGAGGAGCAAGATTTAAAAAAACCTCAAAAGCTAGCAGAAGACAAGAAATAACTAAGATCAGAGCAGAACTGAAAGAGATAGAGACAGGAAAAAACCCTTCAAAAAATCAATAAATCCAGCAGCTGTTTTTTTGAAAATATCAACAAACTAGATCACTAGCCAGATTAATAAAAAAGAAAAGAGAAGAATCAAAAAGATGCAATAAAAAATGATAAAGGGGATATCATCACTGATTCCATAGAAATATAAACTACCATCAGAGATTACTACTAACAACTCTATTCACATAAACCAGTAAACCTGGAAGAAATGGATAAATTCCTGGACACTTGCATCCTCCCAAGCCTAAACCAGTAAGAAGTCAAAACCCTGAATAGACCAATAACAAGGACTGAAGTTGAGGCAGCAATTCATAGCCTACCAACCAAAAAAAACCCAGGTCCAGATGGGTTCACAGCTGAATTCTACCAGACATACAAAGAGGAGCTGGTACCACTCCTTCTGAAACTATTCCAAACAACTCAAAAAGAGGGAATCCTTCCCAGATCATTTTATGAGACCAACATCATCCTGATCTCAAAACCTGGCAGAGACTCAACAAGAAAGGAAAACTTCAAGCCAATATTCATGATGAACATAGATGCAAAAATCTTCAATAAAATACTGGCAAACTGATTGCAACAGCACATCAAAAAGCTTATCCATCACGATCAAGTAGGCTTCATCCCAGGG